>QKWP01003161.1:0-32971 GCA_003550325.1 Gigaspora rosea | reverse complement strand
GTTTAATAATGTTTTAAAAATGTTTTTATTAATATTACTAAAACAGTTTTAATATATATCATTTATATTATTATTATTAACTTATAACTAGTAATTATTATGTTTTTTAAAATATAATAAAAACATAATAGATATATAATCATAATATTTTTAATTTTTTTATAGTTTCAGTAAAGTTAGTCTTAACGTTAATAGCAATCTTTATTAAACTTATGCAAGCATGCATAAATTAATATAAAAATAATTTATTTTAGATACGCAGATCAAATTTTTCTCTTTCTTAAACACTAATCATTTCTCACATATTACAATTAAGCCTTTTTTAATATAATATTATAAACTTTGATTCCAAATTCGTTAAATATACTCCAGTTTTCAGTATTAAAATTTTAAATTTAAGCAGAATCGTAAGTTTTTTGACGTCTTTTTTTAAATTTAACTTTTGGCGTTCTTCTTCGGACAAATTGGCATCAATAGTTTTTTTTGACAAATTCGTCTTTTTTTGATGGGCCGAGATTTAAATCAGCTGGCAATTTTCCTTAACAGTTTAAGGTTAAAAAATTGGTTTTTTTTTTTTTGTAAAATTTGAAAAAACTTAACCGTTCCATGCGAATTACTTTTGCTTGCAGAAAAAATTGATGAATTAATTGGCAATATCACCGATAACACATAATCAGCAAAAATATACTATCTACCGCTATGAGTAAAAAAACTACCCCCGAAGATTTTACAACTAGAAAAACGGCAGCGTTTTGTGGGCTGGAGTTCTAATTCTTAGGTCTTACACTTTAAAATAAATTTAAAATAGTACTACATTTTATAATTACCATTATTTATAAACAAGATTTCGATATCCAAACGTTTGGGTCAAGTGAGGCAGGAGCTAGACGTTTTCTAAAATTCAGTAGAATAAGGCTTACGATTCGATAACATATTTATGATGATATTTAATAGAGTAATTCTTATTTTTCACTATTCTTTCTTATTAAAATAGTTAACATATTCTATTGTAGCTACCATATTTTAAACATTGAACCTAATTTAGGTTCAACTCTGGTTATTTTGAACCTAAAATTTGGATCAAGTGAAGTGGGAGCCGGAAATTTTCTAAAATTCAGTAGAGTAAGGCTCATGATTCAATGACATATTTATGATGATATTTAAAATAGAGTAATTCTTATTTTCCAACTGATAAACTTTTCGTTCTTATTAAAAGTCAGTTAACGTATTCTATTGTATTAAAAGGCTTCGGTATCCAAACGTTGAACCTAATCTCTAGTTATTTTGGACCTAAAATTTGGGTCAAGTGAAGTGGGAGCCGGACATTTTCTTAAATTCAGTAGAGTAAGGCTTATATTCGATGACATATTTATGATGAGATTTAATATAGAATAATTCTTATTTTCCAACCAATAAATTTATATTAATGTTTAAAATATTACTTTGAATTATGGTAAAGTTAGAGCTGGGTATTTATTTTTGGTATATACTTGCAATGGATATATGCAAATCATATAAGCATCGATATCGGCTGAAAAATTGTAACAAAATTCGGTTGGAAAAATGATAAAAGATAGTATGTACATATATACGTGGCTTTAGCAATCGTGATCGCCATTTAATCATAAAAAAATTAATAAAATTTTGCAACAAAAAATTGATGAGAAGGGCTCCTCAGTTTTGTGTAACTTCACGTGCATCAATTTTTTTCGACTAATATAAAAGTGTATTAACATTTAATAGTGCTTTTTTTTTTATTATTAGTAAATCGACAAGTAATATTTACAGCAAGCAATACTAATTCAATGTATGGTTTATTAGATTTATTTCACTATTCAAATTTTTATATATAAGCTATTTATAATTCTAAAAATAATCTAATATTAAACCAACTAATCAAGTCAGATAACCCAAGCCTATACTACAACAAAGCTGTGAAATAGCTAACCATACAATTTAAAGGTTGTTANATTAAAGAAATTTACTTAGTGATTCTAAAAAATCACTATTAAAATTACACAAAAGTTGAACGATCTTGGGACCCTGTGATTAGATTTTAGCGATTTTGGGCTTGTTAGAATCGTCTCAGTGAGACGAACATTTTGATAGTTAAATAATCTAAATTGGTTCAGTAGAACAATAGTTATTAATAATTTTATAATTTTATACATTTGGCCAGAATTATAAAATTTGACCAGAATTATAATTTTAACCTGATATTTTCAGGACCCCACCCACCCACCAAAAAATCACGTAATTTCTGGAATCCCCCTAAAAGTTGTAAAAGAGAAATTCTAGTCATAATGGTAGTTAAATCATTAAAATCGGCCCAATAGGTCGCAAGATATGAGCATTTTTGTTTTCATAAATATATGTTTACTTTTTTGTTTATACTATATAGTCACAAAGACAAAAATGCTCATATCCACTAGGCCAATTTTAATAATTTAACCGCCATTATAACCAGAATTTTTTCTTCTACATTTTTTGTCGCGGATTATCATGAAATCGGATTATTGTGAAATCCACGTGATCCGTGATCGACCTGTAACCGTGTACTAATCCAAATTCTGATCTAAAACTATGTCGCCAAGCTGTTAGGGTTAGGATGGGTTTGGGACTTGCTGTTTGTTAGTGTTAGGGTTAGGGTTTGGGACTTAGGCTTTGGGTGCTTGTTTTGATTTTTTTTTTTTCTTTTTTAGCTTGGACTTAGGCTTGTTTTGATTTTTTATTTTTTTTTAGCTTTATGGTTTGGGACTTTTTTTTTTTTTCATTTTTTTTTTTATAAAAAAAAAAAAAATCAAAAAAAAAGCTTCGCCCACCCACCTACCCATTTACGACTTATTTCATGCAACCTTAACTCGCTTGACGGGGACACGAATATCTTTGCCATTCATTTCAACAACAGCAGTTCGATTGTTGGATGTGAGTGATTTAAACACTCCTCGCTGAGAAAACGTCAGTTGTAACTTCCTTTTTCTAGTTTGCGGATTCATATCGTGGTCTGGCGCAATGGCAATTGTAGCCACGGCTTCAATCGTGTTATTCGCCGTTTTTTTTCTATGTACACTTCCTTGCCGATATATCCTTGCACGATATTTTTCAAGTGATTTGTTCACAGATTCCTGGAGCTCTAGCATTCGTGAAATACGGTTTTCCACGACAACAGCCTGGGCAGTGGTAGGTTCGGTAGTGGTGGGTTCGGTAGTGGTAGTTTCGGTGGTAGTGACTTCTTCTAATTCATCTGTTATAAAAAAAAGAGAAATAATCGTTTAGTATGCTAATTCTAAAAGCTAAAATAAAGAAAAAAAATATCTAAAATCTAATCGGAATAACATGCAGGGGCATAATTTCAAATTTTGGCCTTCAGCCAAAATTCGAAATAATGCCCCTGCACGTTATTTCACAAAAATATAGCCAATTCCAACTCTAACCCTAATCCTACTAGTTATAACCCTAACCCTACTAGTTATAACCCTAACCTTACTCGTTTTTAACTTCCTAACCCTATCTTAACAAGGAACATAAACGAACCGGTTGTGCTAGGAGTATCGTAGACGCAATGCATTTTCTATCCGAAAAGTACTTCGTGTGGCGTACGGCTATGCGCCGTGTGGACTGTTGAATTATACGACGTGACGAATACGTCGATTACATTAATCCAGTCTTTTCTTTGCAGTTGATTGTTTTGATCCCAAAGTAACTTAGTGAAACCACGGCCCACAGTCTGATTAAACCGCTCGATTTGTCCTTGTGACTGTGGATGCCGAGGCCGACCGTGCCTAATTTTAATGTTCATGGCCCTACAAATTTGTATGATTACATTTGCAACAAATTCCTTACCGTTATCACTTTGAAGGGTTGTAGGGGGCCCAAGGATCTTAAAAACATCCTTAAGAAGGTGTGTCGTGACTGTTCCTGCTTCTTTATTTTTCATCAGAACTGCGACAAGAAATTTAGAGAACACACAGACACACGTAAGCAGCCACGAAAAATCCTCATTCTCTTTAGCAAAATCGCGAAAGTCGACTAAGTCGATTTGAACGTGCTGCCAAGGGCCCAAAGACACTACAGATATTACGTCGGTTTTTTCTTTTATAGAGGTATTCATAGCACAGGTGGGACATTCGTTTACGTATAGTTTCACCTCTTTTTGTGTGATTCCAATATGTTTTTCTAAAATTGCAGAAAAAGTTTTATGATATTCACAGTAATTTGCTTGGTCATGAAAGCGTTCTAAAATTAAAGCACGCATTTCAACATCGTATTTGGGGACTACACGGCGTTTTTCGGACTTAACTACACCATTCTTTACCACGGGCTTAGCGTAAAGAACTCCATTTTTGTTGACTTCGAAATTCTTGCAGCGGCGAATGAAGTTGGAACGTACGGTGGGGGTGATAGGGCTCTTTAGAATGCTATCTGGGAAAGTTCCTGAACGAATATATTCAACTATCACCTGATACTCTTCTACTGTCTCGGGAATTTTGGGAATTGGCGCTATGTTAAAAAAAAAAAAAACAAAAGTTTTTTTTTCCTGAGTGGGCGGTGGGCGGTAGGCGTTGCTTTCTTGGGGGGTGGTGGGCGTTGCTTTTCTTGGGTGGGTGGTGGGTGCTGTTTTTTCTTGGATGTACACTGTTTTTCTTGGGTGGGTTTTTCTTGGGTGATGTTGTGATGTTTTTCTTGTTGCTTTTGAAGAAAAAAAAACGATTCGATTGTTTTTTTTTTGATGATTAAGTTACACGATCTGATTTAATCAACGGGTTGATTACGGGCTGAATTTGGATCGGTGCACGGTTATGGGTCGATTACGGATCACGTGGATTTCATGATAATCCGATTTCACAATAATCCGTGACAATAATTGTCACGCACCTTTGTTACCTAGCTTTTTAGACACATAACTGCATGTACCGAATCTGGCCTAAGACTGCTTTTAACTTTTGTAATAGTGTGGGCAGCGATCGAAAAAGCCTGCTCGCTTGGAACACTAGTTCCTTGTAAAGATAAGTAATTTCTTGCCATTTTACTAAGTGTTGGAAATTCTTTTTCAAATTTATACCACCATGCAAGTGGGTTTCCTTCTGGAGCAAGCGGGAGAGCTAAGTATCATTCTAATTCATTTTCTACCGGTACACCACTTTCTTGTTGTAAGAGTAATTCGAAAAATAATCGCTGATTCTTTATTTTTGGGTCTTCTTTTCCTGTATCCGTAACCATATTTGAAGAAGTTTCTCTATAGCTTGACATAAGCTTACGTATTGCATTTATAGCAGCTGTTCGTGTTTCATGCGTTACAAAGGTTATTAGTTTTGAACGTGGGTCAAGTAAAGTAGGTAACGTAGTTGAGTGTTCAATAATCTCCCAATATTCTTCTAACTTATGCATAATAGATTGTGCCATATAACATTCATCTTCTCTGTGATTTGAAAGGTATTGATCAAGATGACGTTGAAGTCCAATGAATACAAGTCAAACATCACTAATAGTTGGATAAGAGCTAGTAGGCAACAATAACGTTGCCTGGTAAATTGGTTCAAGAAGGTTTAGCATTGTGTTTACTTGTTCCCACTCGCTTTCATCAAGCCATAAGATTTCAAGTTGTCTTCTATTTTTTTGCAACCAAATAGTCTAATATTTCTTTTATTTTATTAAATTTTTGTAACGTAAGGAATGTACTGTTCCAGCGGGTATCGACATCAAGTTCTGGTTTCAGATATTCAACTTCTTGTATAACACAAATATTTCGTAATACATCACATAATAATTGAGAATGGCGTATTTTTTTTACAAAGTCTCTAACTTTCTCAATAATCAACGTCTCGAGTTGCATACCATGTTTTACTGCTATGTTCAAAATATGAGCTGCACATCTATGGTGCATAAATTCACTATTTTCTTCCAAAGAAAGAGCTGTTTGTAGTTTGCACCCCGCAACGATCATACTGGCATCAAGTCTTTTGCGTAATTTTAAACTCATTAAGCAATATTAAAAGAAGATCTTTAGTATGTGTTTCGTAATGATGGTCTGGATAATGAATTAAGTCTATAAGAAAATTGCGTGCCTCCCACTTATTATCGATGTAGTGTAAAGTTATTCCAAGATATGCTTGATTAGATATAGAGGTCCATACGTCACATGTAATCGAGATCTTAGAGTTAACATTTTGAAATAATTCTATAATTTTTTCACGTGTAGCTTCAAATCGATTTAAAATTTCATTACGTAATACTTGTCGGCAGAGAATGCTATAGCGTGGATCAAGAACACCAATTATTTTCTTAAAGTATTTATTATCTACAATAGAAAAGGGTAACTGGCAGCATGTAATTAAATCGACAATCTTTTTAGTTATTTCATCTGTCCGCTTTGATTCTTTTGATGTATATGGTTTAGTGCTAAATCGTAGAAGAGTTTGATGCTTCAAAGAAATATTTTTATGATGCTTGTTATTAAGATGTATTGCTAATGTCCTAGTTGTGTTTCCCAGTTTCCATTTCTGCTTGCAAATGCTGCAAATTATCACAGTTACTTATTTTTTTCTTCAGTAAAAAACTCCCATACAGTAAATGTACATTGTCCAGTTCGTCTCGAATTATTACGATCAGCATTATTATTCGAACTGATAGTAGAATCTGTCTTCACCATCTGCAAGATGTTCGTTTTCACTATCACCCAAATCGTCGCTATAATTGATATCTATATTATCAGTAATAAAGCTGGTATCCTCTTCATTAGGCTCAGTAGCAAGGTTTGTATTTTCGCTATTTTCTGTGGTATTGTCAGACATAGTGGTTAAACGTTTGAATTACTAAGCGTACTAATTGTTCATGATATTTAAAAGAAATGTAAAAATTTTTTTCATTTACGGGTCAAGTCAAAATTCTATATTTGTTAATTTTACAACTGTCAAAAAGGTGTGTGAATTGAGAAAAGTAAAAATAAATTTTTTTTTTAACTACGAGTCAAGTCAAAATTCCATATTTGTTAATTTGACAACTGTCAAAAGGTGCTTCACAATAGTCTTGTATATAGCGAATTAAAAGTAATAATATCACATGTTTTTTTATTTGTGGGGAAGAAAACTTAAAACAAGAAAAAGATCATGTTACAAGTTTATAAATTATAATAGAAAATATTATACTTAAAAAAAAGTATTTATAATTAAAAAAAAAAGAATTGGGTCTATTTATTTATAAAATAAAGTAAAAATCAACTTTTTTTTTTTACATATACGTATATAAAAATTAAATCTTTACTTTATTCATGGTAATTCTAAAAAAAAAGATTATAAAGAAAAAGAAAAAAAGGAGTATAAAAATATATATATACAGTAAATAGAGACGTAAAAATTTTTGTCTCTATTTATACAATAACTTTAATGAGATATTATAGTAACCTGTATTAAGTTACATATATTTTTACATGAACTGGGGGTTTTTTTTCAATCTCGTTGCTTTACCTGATTAGGGTTTTGCAAGTGCCAGTGCCTAACACTTGCAGAACCTTACATTTAACCCATTGTTTATATATACTTTTACATGAACTGGGTTTTTTTTTCAATCTCGTTGCTTTACCTGATTAGGGTTTTGCAAGTGCAGTGCCTGATACTTGCAAAACCTTACATCTAACCCATTGTTCTTAATATTAGAACGTACTGTACATACATATATATGTTAAATTAAAATTTATCATGATTCAAAATTCCGTTTACATAATTAAATACCTCATGCTCATTCTTTTCAAGTCTGATAACCACTAACATTCCTTATTTTTTATAGAATTTTTACAGGGAGAAAGAATATCGTGATTATTATATTATATACTTAATATTGTTTTTTATAAGTGGCAGTTTTTTTTTAATTATTTATATAATATTTACTCCGGTGTATAAACCACTTTACAGTTGATATAATAGTGGCTCCAGAGTATAAACTATTTTACATTAATAGTATTACTCTAGAGTGATTTACTTCTTTTAGGTATATCTTAATAAGCCGGAGTGGAGTGATACCTAAATCACACTGGTATGGAGTAGCTTATACTCCTAAGTTACTCTGGAGTATTATACACCATTAACAGCCTATCCATGACCATTCAAGACAATGCAAGGGTCTCTGATTAGGCACTGTTGTTGCAATGACAGTGCAAGGAAGGCGTATATGAAATTTAATTCAATCCACTATCCACTTTAACGATTAAGTTTCAAGAAAACGTAAATTACCAAGATAGATGTGAAGTTTAATTCTGTTTATTTTAACGTTTGTGATTCAAAAGAATATAACTGTAAACAATATGAAGTTTAATTTGTTCCCTTTAATAATTGTGTTTCAAGAAAATACATGTATGATTAACATAATTAAATTATATTCACTTTAACAATTATCTGGTTTTCCAATTATATTTAGGTAAAAATCAAATAGATCAAGTCCAAAAAAATATAATTGAGAGCTAGTGTTCTTACCCGACACACTTGATCTTACTGGTTCTCATAACATCTCATTCTGCGCAGCTATCTTATAACTTAATGGGCATTAATTACAAGTGTTAGTACTGTAATAAATAAGGTTAGTAACGACTATAAACGGCTACAATAATTTATAGTCAATTTTCTAAATACTAAGAAGCTTTTAAATGGAGTTGTTTAAAATTAAACTTTGCTTATCCCATCGTATAAGCAGAAAGGATGATACTGTCTCTAGAACTCAGTATTTCAGAATTCGTTAACATTATAGCTGGCTATTAGTTGCTATAACGATTCTGAAATTCTAAGTTCTAGGGACAGTAGGGTTCCGCAATTTGATTTGATCTTCAAATATTTGACTCAAATATTTGATCAAATTCAAATTCAAATTTGACTATATTTGATTTGATCAAATTCAAATAAGGCCAAATTTGATTTGGTTTGACAAATATTTGATTTGATTTGAAAATTACTATTAAAAATTCAAATTCAAATCAAATTTAAATTCAAATATTTAATCAAATCAAATTCAAATCAGGGTCAATTTGATTTGATCAAATTCAAATTAATCCAATATTTGATTTGATTTGAATTTGAGGAACCCTAAGGGACAGCAACATCCTTTCCACTTATACGATAAATAAAAAATTTAGAAAATTGACTAAAAATAACTGTAGTCATTGCTATTGCTATTAATGAACCACATACTATATATAATTGGAATTGTAACTTTTAACAAAAACTTATGATAGAAAATTAATGATAATTTAATGCAATCGAATCAACTATTTACTGATAATATAGATAATTTCTATAACAGAGTTTTTTATATTAACTTGATAGAAATTATGATTTCTTACCTTTAATTACATAGAAATCAAGTCAGTTTTAATACAAACTACTCCAACCTTTAGTTACAAAAATTAAATTAATTATATGCCTGAAACTTCATAGTTTCGGGTTTACTGAAACTGAAACTGGTATTACCAGTTTCGGATATTATACCCTTAGCTAAAACTTGCTGAATTTTAACTGAAAGTCTGAAACTTCAAAACTATGCCAAAACTCAAAGAGTTGATTAGCCAATAAAAATTGAAAATTTATAGTATTCTCATGAATTCTGAAACAATTAAAAATTTTATGATGTTCGAATTCAATAAGTTATTGGGTCAGAATATAGAGTTAACTGACTTTGGCCAAATTCAGGAACTTATCAAATTCGATTACTAGAAAGTTTTTGGTTGTCTTAGAATTTATAAGAACTGCTATAATAATTTAGATATTGTTTCACTGGCGTTTATTTTCTGACAATAGATAATACCTTTTCTAGCACAATTCCTTTTTTATTACAATTTCTTCAATATAACCACCCAACAATTATTTTCCCATTTAACTAACAATCACTTTCTAGACAACTTTCTTACCCTCTACACTAATCCAACAACTATTTATCTAACAATCCTTTTTCTGTACAACTATTCCGTTCTCTACACTTACTCAACAACTATTTACCTAACGATCTCTTTCTCAGACAACTATCCTGTCACCTACACTTACCTAGCAACCATTTACCCAACAACTCCTTTACTGATAATTATCATTTTTTTTGATAACCACTCTTTCTCCAACAACTCCTTCTCAACAATGCCTTTCCCTGATACTACTTTCTTGAAACATTCTTCCAATTGTCTTCAACGATCCCTTTACTAATAATTATTATTTCCTGATAACTGCTCTTTCTCCAACAATTCCTTCTTGACAATGCTTTTTTCTAATGCTACTTCCTCAAAACACTCTTCCAATTATCTTTTTCTAATCCATTCCCAACGCACTATCTAAAACTATAATATTATTTCATCATATAATTACTTTGTAATTATTTCCAATATCTTTAAATATTGGTATATATAAAAAGATAAAATAGATGAATAATTTATTTTAAAAAGTGTATTTTAAATTAGAAAATAAAAATAAAATTTTAAATTAAAAAAAAACAAAATCATAGTTTAAATAAAAAAAAATCCATTATATAATTAGAAAAAAATTATTTAAATTAAAACAAAAAACATTTAAATTAAAAAACATATTTAAATTAAAAAATACAAAAATTGAAAAATACAAAAAATTTAGCCGACCAATCAAATTTTAAGATATATCATATAAAGTTTGTAACTCGGAATTTTTGAGTTACAAACTTTGCATGTGGTTACTTTGCTTGCTGTATTCAAGTAAGCAGTAAAGAAATTTTAAAAATCTATACTACATTAGTAGCAAATGAAGAGTGCTATATTTTACTATGTACATTAAATACAATTATCGATGATAATAGATCACATACTATAGATTGTATCCTTTACAAAAACATATGCAAAATCACAATTTAATACGAACTAACACAACTATACGTACTAATTAACTAGAGTACAATTAAATTGATATCAATGCGAACTAATTTACCTTAAAGCATAAAATCAAAACAATTACAGTGCAAGTAAACTTTATCTTTAATTACTGTATAATCACCAAATAATATAAATTTTTTAATTCAATCCCAATACAAATTAACATAACTTTAATTACATTATAACTGACAAATAACAAAGATCACATTAAAAATATAATATAACTAATATTAAAGACTATAAATTTTGATTGTGTACTATAATTACCAATAGGGCGCCAGCGGCGCCCCACAGACACTTGTATAATATATAATAATAAATAAAAAAATAAAGATTTTATATTAAATTGCGAAACTGTGCGAAATATTGCGAAAACCTGTAAAAAAGCATGCTTATGTGAATATGTATATCGTTTATTTATTTTTTAAAAATTTTTAAAAATTTGTGAAAATTTGCAAAATATTGCGAAACAATGTGAAAATATCAAAATATTACCTCCTGCACGCATTAGCTTATTGATTTTCATGTAGGGGAGGTAATTTGCATTGTTTTAGTCTATTTCGCAATATTTCGCAATATATTTCGAAATATTTCGAAATAATGACCGTAATATTAGGGTTCCGCAATTTGATTTGATCTTCAAATATTTGAATCAAATATTTGATCAAATTCAAATTCAAATTTGACTATATTTGATTTGATCAAATTCAAATATGGCCAAATTTGATTTGATTTGACAAATATTTGATTTGATTTGAAAATTACTCTTAAAAATTCAAACTCAAATCAAATTCAAATTCAAATATTTGAATCAAATCAAATTCAAATCAGAGTCAATTTGATTTAATCAAATTCAAATTGATCCAATATTTGATTTGATTTGAATTTGAGGAACACTACGTAATATTACTGTAATATAACGTAATATATTGTGTAATATACCGCGTCAATCGTAAGATTTTCGTAATATTACGGGCCGTAATATCTTACGTAAGATTACGTATATTTAATTCGCTAATGTAGTTAATACTGCACAAATATGAGACGAAAACAAAAAGAAAGAAAAAATTACTTAGCTGTGCAATTGATAAAGAAGTATAGTAAAATAGAAATAAAAAAAACTATATACTGTAGATCTGATATTGTATAACGGTGCTCATCACCACTGGTTATTTTAATTATATTTCTTACTATAGTAATTTTATATGTAGTAATTATTACTAAATTTTAAAAATTTGTATTTTAACAACTATTAATTCAATTAAGCTAAAATTTTAACTATATATTTGTATATATATAACAATATCATCAGCAAATTTATAATAGCGTAATCTTATGTAAGGTCTTATGAACCGTAATATAATTAAAATATTACGTAATATATTTCGAAATATTTCGAAATATCAAATTTTCAAAATATTACAGTGTGTGACACCTAAAGACTAAAATCACGTAACCTGTCCCATTTTGGATCCAAAAATTAAAATAGCCCAAAAAGTCGATTAACGCATATTTTGGGTGTGCTCACGTGACCAATCGATTTGATCAATTCGCAGTGATATATTTTTAATATAGCGATAGTTTTTTTGAACTACAGTCGCACCCCCTAAGTGCATGGTATATGAAAAACCTCTTTAAGTGCACGCCCTCTCTTGGTCCCAAACAATATAACAATTATAAATTTTAACCCCTCTAAATGCAAACCCTCTCTAAGTGCATATTTTGCCTTTTTTTCACTATAGTCTTGAGGGCATGCACTTAGGGGGGTGCGACTGTATATACAATCTCTTAGTTTATGCATTTCCAATATGTATGTTTCGTGTATCTGGCCTGTACGTTCTAAATACAAGCTTTCATATTACACAAGCAGGCAATAATAAATAACAAATGTGCACTTATCAATATATACGCACCATTACATAATTAATCATTGCCGAAATCATTGAAAACAGCTGTAAATACTGAAATACTTAAAATTTAACAACACCTGATGATTGGTCTAATCCTTGCACAAATCGATTTTTTTTTATTCATGCAATGCTTTTATTTTATTTTTTTTATTAAAGACCGATTTTATTATACAGTACATATTATTTAATGCAATATTAATAATTAAAATTTCCACCTACTTATTATTCGACCGAATTATATTAATTTGCTAATGTCCAAGCTAAATATGCATTTATATTTTAAGAAAAAAAAATGTAAAATAAAATAACCCCCCAAAAAAATTAAAATTTAAGAAAATTAAAATTCAAAAAAATTAAAATTTAAAATTAAAAAAAAAAAAAGAGAAACAAAATTGGGTCTTTTTTAAATTTTATTTCGCCTCTGAATAATTCATGATAATTCTCAATAATTTTATCCACTTTTTCATTTGGTCTACGGTAGAATCGAATAAAATACTGTAGTTAAAAAAAAAAATAATAATAATAAATAAAATAAAAAACTTACAATATGATCAAATATTTATTTGCATGAAAGATCTAATTCTTGCCATGGAATTCGCCTATGTGACTTGAATTTCTTGCAAGTGAACTCTACCAATTTACCAGTTAATCCTTCATGATACAATTCCATGAACCTCTAGGATTTTCTAGCGAACCTTCTGATTGTGACAATATTAACAGAGTCAAGTGCCTGTGGAATGGTTTGTTGTAAGTCAGCCCAAGAGTAATCACAATGATTCCTTGCATACCATATATTCCCGAAAATAAGCAACCTTTTTTGGCCAAAAAATTACATAAAAAAATGAGGTATTGCTTATTTTCGAAATATTGAGTTTTTTGAAAAAATTGAAAAACGCACTAATAAAAAGTTGTCCAAATGATACCAAATTTTTACTATAGATGTATTTTTATGTGCTAAACAACTTTACTTAATCGACCTTTTGAAGTTTACTTAGTAAAAAAAGAGTTTTATATGTAGCAACTGCTAATGCATTTTTTGAGATTTTTGAAAAAAACAGGAGGGTTGCTTATTTTAGGGGTTGCTTATTTTCGGGAATATACAGTAGTAGTACTTGGCTGCACCCCAATACATTTTAATAAAATTGAGTTCGCAGTGAAATTTTGGATAAAAAACGCACAAATAACCAGCTTCCTCAATTAATTCTACAATGGCTGACTTTTGTACAATAAAATCAGGCTGGGTGGCTATAATCTTTCTCGCACAACAATCTACTCGTAAAGGATCATTTCGTGATTCTTTATTTTTACACATTTTACAATCTAAACGCAATTCTTCCCTCCAAATTCCTCTTTCTTGCAAAATTAACATTATTCCTTTTGGCTTTCCTCACATCGTCGGAACCTCATAATTCTCATCAAAAATTATCTGTTGGTCTCTTCGAATTCTATTGGCATCGATATAAGTTGTTGACCGCATTACTGGTTGGTTTCCTCCGGGCCCAAAATTCATTTTTGATGCTATAAGAGCATCCTTTGCATATGCTGCATGATTAGTGCTGTTGTCAAAAGCAAAAACAGCAGTTGTGTTGAGAAACTTTGCCTCTAAAATTGGGATCGCTTTATTTTAACAAATTGTCAGTGGTCCAATAATTTTCTTGATTTTTACTGGGCATGATATAGCATCGTGCCTCTGCAGGAACATTTGGGTGCATTTTTATCTCTTTATTGTTTAGTTTTAATCGACCACACTCTTCTGAGATAAAGTTGCTCACCATTATTGATCTTCCATTCCCTTTTTTCGTAATGGCATATTTCCAGCAGGTACCCAAATTTTTCTCTTCCTGTTATTCGTGTAAAATATACATTCATTGTGGGTTACAAAAATTAGTTCTCGTTCTTCTCTATTTAAAACTGGTGGAACTCTTATCATTGCTTCTCCTTTGTATGTTGCCATTCTTTGCTCTAATACTCTCATTCTATCTAAAAAAATCCTCCTATATGCTACAATATTCTCCCTTTCATGCCTGTCGAAATATACTCCTTTTCTATATTCTTTACTTCCACACCCCAAAATATTCAACCACCTTTCTGCAGTACGCAAACTAATTGTTTTTTTATCTCCTACACATTCAGATAAAATAGCATTATTTACATACTGCATAAAACAATATGAGCTAATGCCATTTACGCCTGATGTCTCACGTATCCATTGTTGACATTGCAATGCAATATCCTCATCATCAATTAGTCGTTTGCACTTTTGGTGCTTACCATGTTGTGTAATCGGAAATGAACTATGTTGCAAATAGAATTCAGCCAAAAACCGAATTCTTTGGGCTGTGTATTTTTTTGGAGAGATATGGTAATACATACAGCTTCATTACTCGCTTTTATCTTTCTGCCACCACCTTCTAACCGCACGAGGTACTCATAAACTGACTGTCGTTCATTATATTCAATGGCAGTAAGTGTTCGTTCATTTTTCAGATTCTTCCGAAGTTGTTCAATTGCTTCACGTTTTGTAAAACATGCTTCATTTGTATTAAACATTATTTTTTCTATTTCAGATATTTCTATTTCAGATATTTTTTCTATACCGGATATTTCTACACCAAGTATTTCAGACATTTCTTCCATGTTACACTCTGCAAAAATTTGTATTTCTTCTTCATCAGACTCAGTTGAAGTTGTTATTTCTTTATCAAACTCAACCGAAGGTATTATTTTTACGTTAAACTCAACCGAAGGTATTATTTCTTTGTTAAACTCAACCAAGGTTATTATTTCTTCGTCAAACTCAACCGAAGTTGGCATTTCTTTAATGTCAAACTCAGCTGAAGTCACTAAAGATCCACTTACTCGAGACGATGCAGAGTTACTAAACAATTCAATTGCTTGAGAAATCGTGGGAGGTACTGAAGATATTGAAGGGCTTCCGGTAGGCAACAGCAGTTAAAAAAAAAAAAGGGGTTAGAAATCTGTTTATTACACAAAAACTAAAACCTGATTTACTAACCTCACAGTTTTAAAAAAATAGGTAATTTCGCGAGTTCCTTTGGCAGAACTTGCAAGCAGTGTTGTTACTTGGACGTGTTCATACTATGTTTTTTGTCCAATGTCCAAGATTGTTCAAAATCGTCCAAGCCTATGTCCCATATTTAACTAATCAATAAAGTAATTTAAAAAAATATATAATTATATATTCTTTTAGGTGCTGGACTCATTGGTGAAAAAATTAAAATAGATTATTTTAATAAAATTTTAAGTAATTTTAATTTGAAAAAAATGTCCAAAATGTCCAAAAAACGTCCAAATGATAACACTGCTTGCAAGTGTACCGAAAGCACCAAACTTACAATAATATGTTGACTTCAGTAATCCTTTTATTATCCTTGTGCTTTTTTTTTCTTTTTTCCATGTGAGTATTGCTTCTTCTTCTTCTTTAGTCTCTTTTTCACCTTCCTCTTCAGTCTCTTTTTCACCTTTCTCTTCAGTCTCTTTGTCATTTTTCTCTTCATCAGACTCAATATCTTCGCTCGAGACACCAGCAAATTTCTCCTCCTTCTCTTTCTTCCATCTTTTTTCAGCTCGTTTACTTTGTTTATTATTATACTTTTTTAGAATTTTATAATTCTTTCGCTTTGGCATACTTTAATTTGGTCTTTAAAATTCTTGAAAAAAACTTCCAGATAAGTTTGAGTTTAAAAACGTTATTTATTTTTTTTTTATTTTGCCTTTGTGAGAAAAAAAAAAGAAAAATTGAAGCCCTTAGTTACAACGTCTTTATCAGATTCGTACTCTATATACCAGTCCTCTTCTCAAATAAAAGATATGGGGCATGAGAAATTTTCTTTGACACGCATGCTTATTGAAATTAGTCTGTGAAAAAAAATGTTTTCATTTCTAATGAGGCATATCAAAGGCATTCCTAATGAGACATATCAAAGATATTGTCTACTTAAACATTGTGCACTGAATTCGTCAATTACGTGATATCTGAACGCCAATCAAATTTCGAATATGCATAAAATTGAATTTGATTGGTCAATCAAAGTCACGTTTTTTGTCCCATTTTGCTCGAAACATAAGTAAAATCAGATATTTTTAGACCAGTATAAGTTATAAATAAATAATTTTTTAAAAAAAGAAGACCGCTAAGTTGTAGATAATTGATTTAGCTACAATTTGGCGGCCTTTTTTTGTTTTATTATTATGGCATTACAAGCTATTAACATTTAAAATTTTGTAAATTTATTTTAGTTTTTAGGTGTCGCACACTGTACAAAAGTAATTCCAAAATTTCGAAATATATTACGAAATATTTCGAACCCTTTCAAAATATTTTAGGACTAGGAAACCAAGCTGGATCAGTAGATCTGTAATCTGGATCGTGCATTAGACTAATTTTTTGAAATAGTTCGAAATAGTTCAACAATGTTCAAATTCTGTACTACAAGATCAGATTAGATCTTTTGTTTATAATTAAATCTTCTATTTTGTTTTTTTTTTTACTTTTTAATCATAATGATATATAACAATTAACAGATCTTTAACAATTGCATAGTGTTTTGATCACGTCACGAAATTTTAAACTGGATCACCAGATAAAAAAAAAATTTTTTTTGAAAGTTCAAAATCTCTTAAGCCCGTTTAATCCACAAGCTACCAAGAATCATAAAAATATATTCTACAAAATGTGCCAAAAAACTTAAAAAAAAAAAGCCGTTTTGCACAATTTTTATCCTCTTTTCCTTTTACCTCTCTCTCCCTTTTACCCCTTTCTCACTTTTTTTTTTCTCACTTTTTTTTTTTCTTTTTTCTCTTTCTTTTTTTTCTCTTTCCTTTTTTTTTTAATATTTCAAATACTTTCAAAATATTTTGGGATTAGTAAATCTTTAACCTGGATCATATCAAGAACGTGTTTGACTAATATTTTCGAAATGTTTCGATGATTTTGATTATTGTACTACAAAATCAGATTAGATTTTTGTTTATTTTTTTTTGTTTATAATTTAGATCTTTTATCAATTTTACATTGTTTTTTCGTTTTCCTTTTGTTTTTTTGGGTTTCGTTTCATTTTTTTTAGTTTTGTTTTGTTTTTTTTTATTTTTATTTTTATTTTTTTGATATTTTAATTTTTTTTATTTTATTTCTACACTTTACCACTAGCACTTTGCAAGAAATTCAATACTTTTCAGCACTTTGTACAAGCCAACTTAGCCTTTCGATACTTTGCAAGAACACAACTAATTTCTTCGGTAATTTCTAAATTTCAAGAACACAAGTTTTCGCAAGTTTTCACAAGTTCTTGCAAGGTTTCGCTTTATTTATTTTTTGTTTCATCATATCGGCTGATCGGACTCATTTGTGTGGTATTTGAGAGGGATAATCCACTGATAATCCGGATTTGTACAACAATATTACTAGGGTTCTGCAATTTTATTTGATCTTCAAATATTTGAATCAAATATTTGATCAAATTCAAATTCAAATTTGACTATATTTGATTTGATCAAATTCAAATATGGTCAAATTTGATTTGATTTGACAAATATTTGATTTGATTTGAAAATTACTATTAAAAATTCAAATTCAAATCAAATTCAAATTCAAATATTTGAATCAAATCAAATTCAAATCAGGGTCAATTTGATTTGATCAAATTCAAATTGATCCAATATTTGATTTGATTTGAATTTGAGGAACCCTAAATATTACCAATCAGATCTATTATGTAATAATTAGATTTTGATGTATTTAAAAATATCACAACTATCGTTTTTTCTAGAAAAAAAATCGCTTCTTCTAACCTATCAAAAGCTTGAAAAGCGGGTTGATAATGAGTTGGTAATGAGTTGGTAATGAGTTGGTAATGAGTTTTTTCCAACTTAGGACATAGATAGAAGTTAAACCAACACCTACGCAATGCACAATAATTTTGTTCTGTTGTTTACAGCTGTGTTTGTATATAATATTCTAACACTTTACTTTTATATAATTTTTGTTTTTTAATTTTGTTAGACTTTATACTTTGGAAAACCAATTTTTTTTTGAAAAAACACTTTCTTCAAACAAACAAAAAAGAAGAATAAAATGTTTGAATTACATTTACAAGAAACTCAAGATTCCCATTCTACTCGCTACCCTCTTCAGGAGGTTTGTCGGCAAGACAATATACAAACCAATAGTCAGAGAGTTATTAATGATTATCCGAATATATATGTAATACAGCTAATTGGAAAACAAAAAAAACAATACCTTTATAAAATTTTAAACCTTGGTTTTTATCCACAACAAGTAAAGCGAACTCAATGAAGCGGCTATCCAGTTTCTAATGAGTATATAGTTGGGGTAAAGGTTAATAGTATGGATTTGATTGCTAAAACTCAATATAATTCTTTTGAAGAGGTTGTATACACAATTATTTAGGATAGTTGTAATGAAAAAAATCAGTCGGTTTCAAGTAATAAATCGGCTAGTAATGCTTCAGCCTTATTTTTGCAGGTTGTAATTAAATAATAAAATGCCATATTAATATAAAATCGATTAATAAATTATTATAATATATATTTATATACTGTACATTGTATATTTTATAAATAGAAATTAAAGGATCATAGTAATTCACAACTTTCGGGGATTATACTTTTTGGATTCGACTTAGAGTGTTTAGAAAGGCGTCGAAACCAGAATCAACTCGTTTTTAAAACACAATCACAAAAAAAACCATTTCACGAACTTTAATCTGAGTCACAAAAAAATAAACGTCTCAAAACCTTGGCTTGTGATATTCGTGATGAGATCGAGTCTACAATTCAATCTTATAATTTTTATGATACAGTGTTAAATTCTATAGAATTAAATGTAAATAATTTACATGTTAATTTTCAAAACTTAGATTCTGAAAACTCTCAATCGAATGAATTTTTAGATTCAGCTACTTGTGCTTGCGATAAGTCGTTGATTTCTTGTGATGCATATTGCTGTATTGTCAGCTTGTAGCAATTATGCCAGAAATGGTACGTGAATATAAAGTTGAAAAGTGTTGACAAGAAATAACAAAAATTATGGATCATATAATTCCAATTCACATGGTTCAAGTTAATTCCATAGCTTCAAATGGGGCTTATAGATCGCTTAAGGATATTTTATTTGTTTTAATTCCTAAATCAGCATATAGCAAATCAGCAGTATTACAAGTAGGGGACGTTATTCATGTTAAATTAAGTGGGGACGGGCGACAAGTTGGCAAGCACCATAATCACGTAATGCTAACTGCATGTATATTAAATAAGCACGATATGGTTTTACGCCCGTCTAATCAACATTGTATTTTTCTTTATGATAGTACAGAACAATATGAGTCTCTTCAAAAAGCTTTTAATTTTTTAATTGATGAATTAGTAACTTTAAATACAGAAGAAATTATTGACTCGAATAACAATCATTGGAAAATTGAATTTTGGTTTGGTTCAGATTGGAAATTTATGTCTTTAATTCTCAGTACTAAAGGACCAACAGCAGATTATTTTTGTCTATATTGTGATTATAAACGCACAGACCGTTGAAATATGGACAAAGATTATGAAAATCTATATAATACTCGGTGATGAAAAAATTCAAATCTTTTACCTTTTTTAGAACAACAACATTGTGTGCCAGATGAGTTATATGTAATGCTTCGCATTATTGATGTTTTATTTGAATGTCTTTTTTTTGAATTGTCAATTAAATCGATGTTTAATAAAAAACAAAAAAATAATAAAATAACAATTCGGGAACAAATAGAATCAACTATTCATTCTATAGATATCAAATTTTTAAGTTCAAAGAACCCGAAACACCAAAGGGAAAGTGGCATTGGACGTCACTAATGGGACCCGATAAATTAATAATTCTAAACAAGTTTCCTGTAACTTCATTTATTTTAGGTCAATGAGAAAAAAAATGCAACAACTCTGGCATGAATTTTTTTTTATTTATAAAACGATGCGTAAAATTAATTTGACAAATGAGAATATTGACAATTTTGAAATTTTAACACGACAATAGATCAGAAAATTTTGTCAACTGACAATCGAAAACAAAGAAGGAATAATTTTACAAGAAGGACTCTATCAACGTGACGATGTTACCCCCTACATGCATGTACTAGCATGTCATATTTCAAAATTTATGAAGTTTCTTAAAACAAAAAATTTATATCTATGATGGTTTTCATATTCAGGCATTGAAAAAAAATCACACCCATGTTCAATTATTTTATAGTGGCACTATGATGGGTGGCAGCAATTCTTCAAAATCTGTAACCTACAACATGTGCTCTTATGAAAATAGACAACTTTATTATTATATCAATAAAACTTCTTTATCTTACACTAGAAAAATTCTAAATTTTAAACAAAAATAAATCTAAACCACAACTACATTATGTTTACATATTTCGAATGTAAATTTTAAAAACCCATATGTCCAAGTGTAAACCTTCTCATTATATTCTTTTTTAGTCGTTCGCTCTTTCTAGAAAAAGACAAACTCAGTTTCCTGCATTTGTTGTATTTCAAGGTCTTTTTTTTTTCCGTTGTTACCCTAACCTCACTTCCTGTCTTTGTTTTTTTTTCACCCCAAGCAGAATGCGCAAAGATATACCCAATTCTTTGGTACTTATTTCATCCTTTATACGTGCATTTATACTTTCGCTGGGCCACCTGGTATTCAAACCCTGGTTCTTGGTGAAACACATAATAAAAAAGGTTTTCGGGACAGTGCACGGTAAATTGTTTGAAGCCTTGAGCTGACCGGTGAGTATAAAGACGAGACTTTACATTTGCAAGGAAGATGGAGCGGAATTGACATAGGCACCAACTTGAAGGGAGTTCAAAACAAGAACTGTAAGGAACAATACGGTTATGTGGGTGCTTTCTTGCTTCATGAAACAGTAAAGAACTTTTTGTCAAATAAGTTTTAGAGCACAAAAGACATATAAAAGGTTTGGAAGGTTTGGAAAAAGATATTACGTATGATTATCGAATTAGTGTAACTATACAGATATCACATTTTTATATCACTCCAAATGAGTCCAATCAGCTCATATGTGTTTTTGTTTTTTGTTTTTGTTTATTTTTATTAATTTATTTTATTCTAGCATTGCAAAAACCTTCAATGATTTCTGAATTGCAAGATTATGAACTCTTAGCTTCATTTATTTTTTTATTTAGTTTGCTTACATTTTTGTTTTTTGTTTGTTTCATTAATTTTATTTTATTTATCCTTTACTTCTTTCAGTTTTTGCAAGAAAACGACTTGACTTTTCAGTACTTTAAAAGAACACCAATTCTAACATCTCTGGCACTTTACAAGAAGTTACGAATATGAACGAATATAATCGAATATAATCGAATATAAGCAAATATAACTGATAAGTAAATATAATAATTTATTTTTTTTGTTTTTGTTTTTTTAATATTTTTTCAAGTTTGTTTTTTGTTTTTGTTTTTTTTTTACTTATTTTTTTAATTTTATTTTATTTATTCCTTACTTCTTTCAGAACTTTGCAAGAAAATGACCTGACTTTTGAATTAGCAAATATAAGTGAATATAAGCGAATATGAGTAAATATAAGCGAATATAAGCGAATATGAGCGAATATTAGGAATATAATAGTTTATTTTTTTATGATTATAACTAATTTTCACCCTAGGTGATATCACCTATATCGGGTGAAGATCGTTGATAGCTAATCACAGGACTATCATGGGAATATAAACTGATGATCATCGATAATAATCATCAGTTTTCTTTTTTTATTTTTTTTTATATTTACAGTAACAGTCTTTTTCTTTCAAATACCGGTAATAGAATTTCGTCCTGTCGTTACTGGTGTCGTCGTTACTGGTATTATAGTTGGAGTCATTGTCGTTTGCCGTGTTAGTGTGGATTTCGTCGCTTTTGGCGCGTGTTGTTTAGGAATCGCTGTCCCATTTTTTGAACTGTCTTGCTTTGTTGCTGGTGCTTTTGTTGAAGCTAGTCACTGTATTTCACTACAGTTGGGGTAAATGCATTGCTGTATCATTTTGCTGGTTATACTGTGTGGACATTTGGATTCGGAAATTTCAGAAGAGTTGGGCTTTGTCATTTCGAATTTTGAACATGTTTATTAACACTTCTTTTTACAGGTATTTTCAAGGACATCGTTTCGGCTCTTGGGTATTCAGGAAAGTGTATGTGTGGTTATTTTGGTTTGTCATTTTGGCTTGTTGGCGTGTTTACTATAGTTAACGTTGTTTACGTGTTTGCTAATACTTCTTTTTTTTACAGGTGTTTTCGAAGGCATCTTTAGTTTCTCATTTCAGTTCTTGGGCATTCAGGAATGTATGTGGTTTTTTTGATTTGTTGTTTTGGCTTTTTGGCGTGCTTATAGTAGCTAACGTTTTTTACGCATTTGCTAATACTTTTTCTCCAGGTGTTTTCAACGGCATCTTTAGTTTCTTGTTTCGGTTCTTGGGTATTCAGGGCTAATGTTTTTTCCAGGCGATGAAAATAAGAAACTTCAAGCTAAGCTGTTCTTTAGTGTCGTTGGTAAAATACTTTCGTTGTTCATCATTATTGAACTGTGGGTACTCTCATCGTTGTTATTGGAGTCGCAAAATATTATCGTCATTTTTGTGGTATTATTATTCATAGAAGAATCTTGAATTTGTCATTTTCAATATCATTCTTAATTGTTTGTGAAATATGTAAGTATTTTATTCGTCACTTTTTTGATCGTTGGCGTATTTTTTTGTTAGTTAGGTTAGGGTCAATATTATCGTTTTTGTTAGAGTAGCTTCTATTAAATCGGGTGTATGAATAAGCGATATGCCGTGAGATGATATAATCGTTGTTTCATATTGTGCAAATAATAAAATTCATATATTAAACTTCAAATTGTGTAACGTTTAGAAAATCGGGTTAAGCTAAAATCCCTGTTTAGAGTTAGGGTAAGAGTAAAGTGATTAAAGTCTTTTTTCTATGTTGTAGTAAAATAAAATACTGTAGCGGAGGCGACAGTCGTAGCGGAAACATAAACCATCCTTTGCGAAGCAAAGGATAATGGACAATGTCTTTTTAATTATTGAATTATGTTTAACTGCTGTACGAAATTTATTTTAAATGCTATTCTTTTGACCCGGGTCTGGTCGTTTTCCGAGCCATTTCTGAGCCGTTTTCTGAGCTAGGTAATATCACCTAGGGTGAAAGTTAGCAAAATTCTTTTTTTATAGCTAACTGTGGGGTGAGCGAAAATAAGTGTTTAGAGTAGTTTTTTGTAAATAGTAATAGAATTAGATACGACGAAGTGCGAAAGTAGTTTAAAATATTTGTAATAATGTAAAACAATATGTAATATATAATAAGGGGGCATCCATAAATAACATTATGTACCCCCTCATAGTAGCGCTTGACCCCCCCCCCTACTATATAAAAAAATTTTCAAAATCTGTATGTTTATATATAAAATTTTACAAAAACTTGAATATATTGTGACACAGTAATCCGATTTGAATGATTTAGATACCATTCGATTCATCTTAGTGAGACGAATCCAATGATACCAAAATCATTTCATTTGGATCACTGGATTAATAGTTATTCACAAAAAACTATTGATTTTATAGTCATTTTATAAAAAAACATAGTAACCAATAGTATTTGGCCAATAACTTTTGATCCAGTGATCCAAATGAAATGAAACTGATACCATTCGACTCCTCTCACCGAGACGAATCGAATGGTGCCAAAATCATTAAATTTGGACCACTGGATCAGTTTTTAGACGATTTTTTTTAAAAAAATTGCATTATATTTTTTTGACCTCCCCCTACTTAAGAGGAAAATCGTTATATTTTGTCAGACCCCCCTCCCCTCTTGTATAACGTTATTTCTGGATGCCTCCTAAACAGTAATTATAAATCAAACCAGTAGTGTTAAACACCAGTATGCAGTGTAATATGAAGATCAATATTAAAAAAATAAAAAAAAAAAAAATAAACAAAAGCTAAAGTTGATATATGTTAAGTAGAGCAATAGTTAGGGTTAGGGTGAGGCATAGTATATAGTAAAATTTCGCAAAGGATTTTTTTTTTTAAAAAAAAAGGTGGTTTCATTGATAAAATTTTGAGTTAGAAGGTATTTTTTAAAAAAAAAGCAAACCAACAAAAATTTTATGTTACACCTGATCTTTACATTACACTGCATTTAAAAAATTTGATTGGTGAAAATTATTGTGGTGTTGAGCACCAGTAGTGTAATTTAGTAAAACGATAATAAAATATGTAATATTAATTAAAAATGTATATTTAATAAATGTAAAATATAATGTATAATAATAATAAATAAAAAATATAAAATTTTGTATTAAATTGCGAAACCGTGCGAAATATTGCAAAAATCTGTAAAAAAGCATAATTATGTGAATATGTATATCATTTATTTATTTTTTAAAAAATTTTAAATTTGTAAAAATTTGCAAAATATTGCAAAACAATGCGAAATGATTAAAATATCACTTTTTGCACGCATTAGTTTATTGATCTCATGAGTACGCGACCCCTGTAGGGGAGAGTAATTTGTATTGTTTTAGTCTATTTCGCAATATTTCGCAATATATTTCGAAATATTTCAAAATAATGTTCGTAATATTACCGTAATTTAACGTAATATATTACGTAATATACCGTATTAATCGTAAGATTTTCGTAATATTACGGGCCGTAATATCTTACGTAAGATTATGTATATATAATTCGCTAATGATATTTGTATAATATAAACTTATAAAAGTTGTATATTTATAACAAAAATAATTTTTTTTAAAAGAAACTTTTTTGTTTTTTTTTAAAAAAAAGATTAAAATTTTAAAAAATTATTATACAATTAAATGTCAATAAAAAGATAATAAAAATTGAAAATAACTAATGTCCACCACAGGTAATTATCACCTGTAATTTAAATAAATAAATAAAAATAAACAATTTTTATTAAATAAAAGTTAAATTTTTTTAATATTAGGGTAAGAGTAAAGGCTAAAGATTAGAATAGAGATTTATATATAATAAAATTTAGCAAGGAATTTTTTTTTTGCATAAAAAAAAGTAGTTTTATAGGCAAGTTTTTAGGTTAGAGGCAATTTTAGCAATTTTTTAAATTTTTTTTGTTTTTGTTACACAAAAATTAATTTACATGTTACATCTAATCCTGAATTTTAATTGGCAAATTGACTACAAGTGATAATCACCTGTAGAAATATTCATAAAAATTATATCAAAAGATAGCTTAAAACTTGTTTTACTTAGTATAAAAAATTATAAATAGATAATTAAAATTAAAAAACTTTTGTATATAGATAAAATTAAATTTTTAATTTTAGTATATTTATATTTGGGAATGCCCTATTTTCACTATAGCATTTTGCTATTTCCACTATAGTTACACAAAGTTTCTATTTTTAGATTTTAATATAATATTGTATATTATAATTTAATTGCTGATCCGGATAAAATCGGCACAATTTCCATATTAGGATTTGGGCAAAACTCCTATGATATTAACTATATACTCAAATCTGACGCCACTCCAATGAGAAGTATTTTTTTATTAAGTTAACAGCTCATGTAAATTAATTGAAAGTTGTAGAGCTCACTGAGCTGCATCTAATGGCGGTTAGATCATCCAAATCGGCCCAATGGATAGCAAGATATCATTGAAAAACGATTGGCTGACTATATAAAATTTTTAGTTTTTTTACATAGAATTTTACATAGTCAAACAATCGTTTTCAATGATATCTTGCCATCCACTAGGCCGATTTGGATGAGCTAATCACCGTTAGATGCGCCTCAGTGAGCTCTACAACTTTCAATTAATTGACATGAGCTATTAACTTAATAAAAAATACGTTTTATTAGAGTGGCACCAGATTTCAGCATAATATTGTATTTATCCCCAAAATTTACTATTGTCCCAATATAGTAATTCTGCTGATCTTATCCGGATTATCAATTAATTATTTTCAATTGATCCACTTGATTTAGGTTACCAAAACAAGACTTGTATAACATTATATGATATTAGTAATATGTAACCAAAATTATTTTTGTGAAAACAATGCACTGAGCCTTTGTATAACATACATGCATATGTTGTGTACCCAGTATATGTACTGTGATTGGATATTGCTTTGAACCTAGATTTAGGGTTAGGGTAAGCCGGAATTATATCTAACCTGCTGGGGCAATATCATAATAGTGCCCATCCGCATTAAGCTTAATGCCGGCTGACCCAGAGTTAGGTTACCAAAACAAAACTTGTGTAATGTTATATAATATTAGCGGCATGTAACCAAAAATTATTTTTGCAAAAACAATGCACTGGGCCTTTGTGTAACATAAGTACATATATTATTTTGAATTCTAAAAATAGAAAATTTTGTGTAACCATAGTGGAAATAGCAAAATACTATGGTGGAAATAATTTTTTGTATTAAACAAATTGAAAAAATAAGGAATTAATAAAATTTTTTATAGAAATAAAATTTTTTAATAAAATTTAAAGATTTTCTTAAAATCTTTGTTAAAAATCATCTATAATATACATATATAATAATTGTGTTACATGGATCAACATACATATAAATATTTTTGCTTTTTTAACGGCTTTTTTAGGCTTAGTTTATATTGTTTTCTTCTTTTTGCTAATCAAATATTTCTCTTTTCACAGTGCTATTGTTGTTTGGTGTCATCATTGGTATCGTAGCTAGTGTTGTTGCTGGGACTGTAATTGTAATTTAATCATTTGGTTTGTTTTTTCTGGTACACTGTCATTATTACTATTCCTTTAGTTTTTCTAGTGAATTTGCAGGTGCCGCTTCTTCACTTGATCGAGCTTTTAATTATTTTGGTGTTTTCGTTTCTCTAGTACCATCATTTATTGGGGTTCATTTTTAATGACGCATCGTAGTTACTTTCATTTTTCTGGTGTCATTGCTTCGCTATTTATTATTTTCAGGCTCATATTGGCTATTTTTATAATGGTTGTCACGTTATCTCATTAGATGCAGTTTTTTTTAGTTAAGTTAGTAGGAGCAGAAAGGGTTATTTTCAGTTGAGGGAGGGTATCTTTTCGCATCACTTATAGGCTACTGGTATAGATGGCAGTGAAATTATAGTGGTAATTTCTACATTCGGCAGTAGAAATTGTTGAAATAATTTCACCAAAATTTTTTAAGATTGAGATGCCGAATTAAATTTTAATTGTTAAAATTAATTTATATACAAAAATTAGATCAACAGTTGAAATTAAATCAATAGTTGAAATTATCAATAGTTGAAATTAAATCAGTGATTGAAATTAAATCACCTGTTGAAATTAAATTAACAGTTGAAATTAAAATTAACAGTTTAAGGGTTTACAAGCATTTATTTCAAAGTAATTAGTTAATTATAGAGATCATGCACAAGTACTACAATTAATTAAAGTAATACTAATAGTAATTTTGTCAAAAATTTTTGTTGTCAAAACGCAGTTATTAAATTTTAGCACAACTATTATAGTTTCTGATCATCTTTTTTAGTTATTGTAATAATAAAATTAATTGACCAAATAATTTATTTTTCACCAATTAAAAATTTCATACACCAAGTCTAGCAAGTTATAATCTAAATGCTCAAAGTTTTATTTTTTTGTTATATATTAGTAGATTATATTAGAAGTTTTAAAAAATGAAATATTTTAATAGTTGATTAATATTAACTAATAAATTATTTACTTCTTAGTCTATATGTGTACAGCATTATATAATATAATAATCAAGTATAAAATTTTAATAATATATTGTGTTTATTCAATATTTTATAATTAGAAGATAAATTTGTATAGAATTTTTTTAACATTTAATCATTTAATCATGTCTAAAAGCTAAACTTATTCAGGTGTTATAATGAAATGCAGTATAAGAACGGTGTCATAAATAGCTTATAAAAAAAAATATATATATATTTTTGAATACTTAGATCAGATCAACCGACAAATGACCCATGTGATGTTTGATTAGGTTGGGATCATAAAAGTAATAATTAATTAGTAATTATACATCAAAGATAAAAAAAAAAGATCAATGAAACATCAATGTGGCTATTAATAATTATATTACGGTATTAGCAATTTTTATTGTACGTTTTAATCGATTTTAAGCCATTTTTGATTTTTTTTTTTTTTTTTAGAAATCAACCGATATATCAATAAACAAAGCCAGTAGTATCAAAAATAAATCAAACAAAAAACAAGGTGTAACTTAAATTTAAAATACTTAAAATAATCCTTTGGAAGGGATAATTATGTACAAATAGCACTACAAAAGCCATATCAATATAGTTTAATATAAAATACAAATCGGACCACAATGCCATGTGAAAATATAACCAATCAAAGAATGGTATTTGTTCACATCATTTTAGTCCTCAGATAACCATATACTATATTGCACTCTATTCATGGTAATTTTAATGATCAAATTATTTCAACAGTTGAATTAATTTTAATGGTTAATTTAATTTCAACCGTTGAATTAATTTTGATATTAAATTAATTTCAACTGTTGGATTAATTTCAACTGTTGAAAATAATTTTGGTTTCAACAGTTGAATTTAATTTTCAACCGTTGAAATTTTCAAAATTAAAATTTAATTTTACCGCCATCTATAGCTACTAGTAGTTCTATCGTCTCTTCCATTTCTGCCTGTTTTGTAGCGACTTGGCAACAAAGGTTAGCACTTGCAATTGTTAGTAGTAAGTAATGTTAGGCTTTTGACCTTGTTTTGTGGTCTTTTTAATTGTAGCAGCAGTGCAAGAAAAATATGTTAATATGGCATGAGCGATTATTTCAATATCGGGACATTTGTAAGACTACAAAAATTCCAATTTGCAAGTTGGGTTGGTTACTCGTAAGTATCTTTCAGATTTGTTTACTTCATTCTTTTTATAATACCAATTTTAACTAATATTCGTTTGTCTTAAACTATGACTAACTTGATATGTTGAATAATAAGAAACTTAAATAAGGTAATCTATTGTTTAAGTCAAAGGCCACAATTCTACCACTATATGCTTGATCTAAACTGGAAGACAAATATTGAAGTCATGTGTATACAATTATAATGAATACAAATCTACTGTCGTTTAGTATTTCGATCCAAAATCTGACTGTCTGAATTGATCCTTAAATCTAGATAAATTCAGATATTCAGATTAGAGTCTTTTATTCGGATTGGTCAAGAAACTTAAATAACGAACCTAAGAGTGCACACAAAAGCTGACTTTATATATAATTTAATGCGGATTCAATTTAATAGAATCTGGCAACTTGTCAAAAATAAGATCAAAATACTATCTTCACTACACTCAGGAAATATAAAATTCAAATTGAATGTAGTGTTATAGGATATTCTAGGGAAATTTTGTATAGGGTCGAATATATACTTTTTAGTGCAGTTTATTTGTATGGCACAAAACTCTTGTATAAGTGGCCTGAATATAATTTTTTTACATATTCTTCCTAATTTGTATTTGTGTATGTTTATCGTATTGAGTGTATAATGATAAATTCATATGTTATTTGTTGCGATCTAGTTCTGTATATTTTATTGAATACTCTTTAGAGTTAGGGTCATCTTATATTAGTGTTGGGTTAGGTTTTAGGTAGTTATATGTAAGAAAATTGCCTTCTCGACATGTTTAATTAACTCCTGAGGTAAGTTTAGACTACCGTCTTGTATCTACGTAACTTTTATATGTAGATCAGCCAATCAGAATCATGAAATTTTGTTTACCCGAAGAGGTCAAAAATCCAAAAAAAGACAAAAATAAAAAACGATAGCCTAAACCCGTTTTGGTGCATTAATTAAAAATGTAGAGAAGGCAATTTTACCTATATATATATCCCTCCTAACGGTAAACTAACTCTAGCCCTAATTATAACTAAAATTTCAAAAGTCACGTGGGTACAAGGCTTTAGCAATTTTATATTTTTCAGGTTTTTCGTTTTTATTTCCTGTTTTGCTTCGCTAGTGATTATCAAAATTCATATATTGATTAGATATCGCGTGATACTGCTTCGCTTTAGACAACCTCTAAATAAGTGGTTAATAGGCTAAAAGCTTAATAGAATTTTGATATTTAATTTTAATCACTAATTAAAGTATTGTTTGCTGTATATAGTTATTTGTATATTTATATATTTATTATAAAATTATATTATAGGCTGGCGTTTAATAAAATCAGCCAGGCTGGTCGTTAGTAAACCTCTAAAATTTATATTTAAATATTTTCCAAAAACTATAATAAATAAAGTTATTTAAATATTATATTAAATTTTTAAAAAAAAAATTTTATTATGAATAGATTGGTGTATCTATATTTTTGCACTGGACCATATATATATTATTGGTTTTGTAGTAAATTTTTATAGTAAAACTATATAAACTACAATAGCTAATTTATAATAATGAGTAAGTTTTGTAATAAAATTTTTTATGATAATTTTTAATGCAAATTGTTTTTTTTTTTTTTTTTTTTTGTAAGCGAGATCTTGGTGCAGTTTATTTATTATTATTAATATAATTTGATACTATACATAGTATATGTTGTATATTAAATTTTACTAAACTAAGACTTAGGCTACTGTACCTACGATCTATACTTAGCTAAGAGCAGCAATTGCCACCACTTAGACTATGAAAAAGAAGTAAATAATATTATGACAGACCTATTGCCTGCCCTTAGCTAAAGAGAATCAAAGACCAAGCTTATGCTGTGAAACTTTCTATGTCTATATTACAAAGAGCTATTTTATACTATTATATCGAAAGAAAACACAGAGAGAAAGAATTTGTAGGTAAGTTAGAAAGAGTATATAGGTTGTGTAGTTTAATGATCGTAGGTAAGTTGGATAAGAATTTAGAGTAAAGAGTATGAAATGTAGTAACAGAGTGTATGGAAGTTTCAGTGTATAGTCAAGATGGATGGTGAATGGTCGGATTAGTCACGTGGTTGTATTAAATATTTTGAAGGTCGATTTGGTAACGTGTGTTGTTTGTTGTGTTGGTATTGTAGATCATTTTGTTGATTTGTTGTAGGGTCGATTAGATGACGTATGTTGTTGTTGTTGTATTAGTATGTAGATCATTCTATTTTTGTAAACGATGATGTAATTGTTTGGTTTGATGGGGGTAAGCTGAAACGCCCACTTTTGAGTAAATTTTTGTAGTATTTTGTAGAAGTGTAAGATGTCTAGTATTTGGGTTGTGTTGAGTGTAAAGTGTTATTGTGTATATGGTTGTAACTCTAATGATAGAGTATAGTATAATTGTGTAGTTGTATAATAAAGTGTACTTGTGGAGTGAGGTTTGAGTAAATTGTCTGACTAACTAGTTTCTTTGCTGAAAACAAAGCTACCAGTGCAAACTTAAAAATTTAGCAAATTTTAGACTAAGTAGGAGTGGGTAACTAGTTTGTAAGGAGTAATAGTAGTTGGAAAACGTTCGTGTACAGTATAACTGTGTATTTTTTTTATTTAAGCCACTGAAAAAAGAGTTGGGTAAAAACATAATAAAATGGAGATCAGCAGAAAGAGTATTTTTTTTAATGCAAATTGTTTTATATTCTGCAGTTACAAGATTTTTGTAACAAGATTTTTTTAGTAATTCATCATAGAAATCACTATTTTAATCTAACTTAACAACCTTAAATATATATTATGTGCAAGTAAATTTGTAACAGAATCTTTAAAGTAATAAATAATAATTTCAATACAACTAACTCACTTTCATTGTTACTAGAATAATATGCAATTTTTTTAATTAAATTTTTACAATACTCATAATAATATCACAACATTCTATCCCAATACAAACTATCTTCACCTTATCTACTTTATATCATTAGAATATCAAATATGATTTGTAAAAAAATTTTTTTCAAAAATATTTTTCATCACTTTTGGCTTATTAGCATTCTTTTACTACATAATAGACTATAACTATTCTTTTTAATTAAAGTATTTAATTACCAATCCGGATAAGATCGGTACTATAGCTATATTATTACTATATATGAAATTGGGATAAACAAATATATAAACAATATATTAGTAAATCTGATTAT
>QKWP01003160.1:18561-32987 GCA_003550325.1 Gigaspora rosea | reverse complement strand
CTGAAGGGAACTCCAATTTGATGGTGATTGACAGAAGTTCTGGGCCTTTAAGGGCCCAGTGCGACGAGTCACATCTGGGCGCCAGAAAAGGTAGCCGGGTGGGGTCAAGCTTGTCAATTAAGGCTCATTATAGTTTCTTAGTATATAATCCACTGATTGTAGTAGAAATTATTAAATACTTAATAAAGCATTGACGAGGCCGTCAAAGAGTTAAAAAAAAAATAAAAAATTTAAAATTTTAAAATTATCGCAGGCAAATATGCCTGCATAACAAATTAAGGGATACTAGATTCTTTAGTGTTACATTATATGAAACAAATTATACCTTTTTGTGAAGCTTATAACAATTTCTACTTTGCTATTCTATTTATTAAATTCAAACTTCTCTCAACAATTTTAAATATTGACTTTACTTATAATCAAAGCCTTATTCAAATTAAATATCAAATAATATTATTCTGGTATGCCTACTTTAACATCCCAAGAACCTGATACCTTAGATCTTGACTTCTTTTACAAAAATGTTTCCGAAACTTATGGATCCTATGGAGTCGCAATATATGAAGTTAATCCACTAATTGTCAAACCAATCCAAAAAAATTTCTATCCAACAACCTGCTTTGACACAAATCTTCGTTCTATAAAAAATGCAAAGGCAACATATTTTTTCCTGCACCACTTTCAACTGCTATAGTTTCTTGTATTTGCAAAAATACAATACTAAATTCATAGCAGAAAATGACAAAACCTACAACTCTCCACAAGATTCTAGTATTAGTCCAACTACATCTAATAAACAATTTAAAAAACTTATCCAACAACTTAATACTATACAATAAACAATCCCATCATCTCCAAGTTCTCAACATAAATCTACTTTAACTAACCCTACTAATCCCTCCTCACCTTTACCATCTCTATATATTCATACATGCCCAAAATGCTGGCATGTAATTAGTTGTAAAATGGCTAACAGTCAACATTACCCACAAGGTGATGTAATTAAAGAAAGAGAAAACTATTATCATTCTAGTTAGAGTTAACACCTCTATCCGGATATATTTTTTATATCCGGATTTAAATTTAAATCCGGATTTATTTATATCCGAATATAAAAACACTATGTCACATTATATCATATGACATAGTATATATCCGAATATATAAATCCGAATAGAGGTGTTAACTCTAATTCTAGTTGTATAGCTAATACTTCTGCACTCTCTTTCACTATTGCATCTAACCAAGCTTTTCTACAACAACAATTGGAACCAACACATAATACTTCTACTTCTATTTCTAATACCTCTACTACTGAATCACTTTCTAATATTTCTTCAACTAATACTACTTCTTTACCTAAACAACAACAAAACTCTAACTTATCTTAATCTAACAAAAATACTCAATATAATCCACTTGATAATTTATTTTCACTTACTCCTCTAGAAACTTTATCAACAAAAAATATTTATACTAGTAGTATGGAAATTGACCTTCCTACTAATTTTCAAGATTCTCCTGCTACAAATCAATTTCTTAACAAAGATACAAACCAAACCCAGCCTACTTCTACTCAATCCCAAAACCTACTATTGAATGAACCAAAACCTAAACCAAACCCATCTTATGATTGGTTACTTAATTTTCCTATTACCGGCCAACGTCCTGATTTTTTAATAGATCTTATTTTCGAACACAACTCTGATATCAGCAAAAATGCTATAATACTATTTGACTATCTCGAATCCACATTCAAAAATATTACCTTACAGTTTACAACAATCTTATTCAAAAAACTCAACTACAAAGAAATATTTGCATCTCTAGTTACTGTACCACTCTACAAAACACAAAACTGACTTCAACTATGTCTTAATCTAGCTTGTCTACACCTTTATCTTTCAAATAACTATCAAACAATCAACTACAAAAAATTTGCTGAGGACTTTGAATTTAGATCTAAATATCCTAAAATTGAATTTACTACTGAAAATATTGATGAAAACAAACCTTTTCTTGAAATCAAATCCAATTCCAGATTTAATATCCAACTTTTATTTAATATTCCAAAAACTGTATTTTACAAAGCTATTGTATCCTATCACTATCTAACTCATTGGATCACTACAAAGAGTGGTTTAATAGATTTTTTCCTAACTATACCTGCCAATTCACTACTCCACCAAATGAAAAAGATATCTATCTCTACCTTAAAAATAAAATTTGTCGGCAATTTATTTTTTAACTAAACAAATTTTTACCAACTAACTTTGAATTTCAAGAACCACAAAAACCGCTACAACGACAACATGAAGCTACCAAAGCCACTAACTTTCATATGCTTTCTTTGACAATAAAAACTGTGAATATATGGAGGGAAAAACTTTCACAACAGAGACAAACTATATAAAGACATACTTGAAAAATCTTATTCTATCTATCTTAAAAAAGCAGCAGAAGCTTTGCATAAGCCTAAACTTGATCCATTTATTTTTCATATAGATGAAAAACATGAAGCTACCCTTAAGCAAACTATACCAACCAAAGTACTTGAAAACTTAGCAAAAGAAGCAGAAAAAAAAGCCTGCAAATTAAACAACATCACTCTAGTCCAAAATGCTATAGATTTTACTTTTACAAATATCTTACCCTTTACCACCAAACTGCTTTGGAAAACTATAATATTCCTAATACATCCAAACAAGAGGCCATAAATAAGGCTACACATCATATCAGCGGATCAGCATAATTGGGCCTTTTTTCAATAAACTGTTACACAAAAATTTGCTCCTAAGTGACGTTAAAAAACTAATAAATGAAGCACTTGTTACAACTAACGAAAGGGCTTCTTCGACGTCTAGACAAGTTAAAAAACAAAAAAAATCCAATAAAAGAGCTATGCTAAGCTGTAGAAAGAAGTACTTTTACTGTTTGTTGAAATACTCAGGTGTTTTAGAATGGGTTGGGCATTGTAAGATGGGTTGGTAACTATCAAGGGTAAATTCGGATGCTACTTTTCAAAAAAATGGACTTTTTAATCTACTTTTGGCTTATAATTAAATACATGAATTTCATAATGTTCTACGTACTTAATTATAAATGCAAAGCTGGTTAAAAAGGCCGTTTTTGTGAAAATTCGCTCTAATAAATTTTCGAGCAAAATTTTTTTGATAATTCTCGATCATAATTAGTCGATTTACCCAACTACGCCAATCTGCTGATATGTACTGTTATTGATACTCACTTCCTTGCTAGAATTATTACATACTTTGATTGTATTAAAGATCAAACTCACACTTTTTCACAAATTGCCAAATATTACAAAGAAACTGCATATATAGAAGCAGAAAATTTTATAAAACAAAAATTTAATCTTAACTTTTAACCTATTACAAATCTAGAAGCTTTTTTTCTAGATCATTCTTTTCATTAAACTTGTCTTTTACAAACAACATAAATGCAGCCACCGCCTTATTAAAAGATGCACCCATTGCAGTTAATAAGGAGAATAATGTAAGTAGGCAGGTGGATAAGACTATTTACGCAGAGGTCCATTATAATAACTGTCAGATCCAACGTACAAGACAGACTATGGATACCTGCGCAGCTGTGAGAGCTGAGCCTAAAACGGTGAGCGACCTTGTAAAAGACACAAAAAGCTCCTTAGATAATATTATATCATATTACTCTGAGGAAGCTTGCTATAATTTATTTTTACAAAAACATAACCTTCCTCTATTACCAAAACTACAAACTCTTAAATCCTTTACTAAACATTTGCTCAAACAATCCTTTATTCATCCTTATAAAATATCTATAAATATAATTACATTAGAGACCCATGTATATCTTAGTACTAAAGATAAACTTCTTCCAAATCATATCTTACTACTACCTAACCAATTTCCTATCTATTATAATTCATTTATTAAATCTTCACATAACAACTACCAAGAAACCAATCTTTTTTCTTTTGCAACAACTTCCCAATTAGACAACTCTATCCTCACAATCAACTCTTAACCTTAATATTGCTATACACAATGTCCAAGGCTACAATGCTCCTTTCAAAAGACAACTTTGGGAAGAATTCTGCCTTTCTAACAATATTCAAATTTGTAGCATAACTGAAACCAAACTTGCTGAGTCTAAACCCAAAAAGTTTTTTAACAACAAGCAATTCACATATTTTTGGTCTTGTCTAAACAACTCTGCTGAAGGCACTGGCATTATGGTTAATAACTCTATAAAATCCCATATTTATAATGTTATTACACATCCTGGAAGAGCAGTTGCAATTGATCTGTTTTTCAAACATGATTTTAAATTCCGAATTATTTCTGTATACCTTTCTTTAACCAACCAACAAATACGAAACCTATCTCAAGAAGCTATTATATCATGGATACAAGATGCACTCTCTTTAAATTTACACCCTATCATCTTAGGTGATTTTAATACATCTCCTTCTTTAATTAATAACTCTACTGCCAAAATAAAACTTCTCTCTTACTTACATTACAATAGTATGTATGATCTGGCTGATCATACTAACAATACCTAACACACCTGGTAGCGTAGTAATTCAAGCAGCCATATTGATTATATATGGACACATGATACAATAATACCATACCTTATAGATTTTTCACTTTAATCACCCCTATCTACTACTCATAGTGATCATCTTATTCTTATTTCTAAATAGATATTTCCATTTGCACTATCCTCAAAACTTTGACATAAAACATGCTGCAAATGAAGAATCTTCTAATACAAACTTATGGATCAAGCAAAATATGACGAATTTTCTTCTCAATGTCAATACAACATTATTCACAACAATACTCCTCTTTCTCACAGCTCTACTGAATCTATAGAATGCACATGGCACAAGATCCAAACTAGTATTATTAATGCTGCTCTTAAAACTATCCCCAACAAAAAGTTTACAGTTCAAAATTTTCATCATGCTTTTACTTCCAAAGCTACAGAACTACATATGAACCTCAAAATTATTGGAAATATTATGCATCAAACCAAATATTCACTATCACACAACCAACCTATACCTACTATAGTCTTTGCTTATATTCGAAATATTAACTCTAAGCATCAATTTTCTATTCCGTCTGTATCTTCTTGCCAATCAGATCTATCTAATTGGCTACTTCAAACCAAAACATACTAGAACACCCTATACAATGCTAGAAATTTGAAAAATTCCTACCATCTTAGACATCATATCAAAACAGCTATCAATACCAGATGTAAAAGACTACTTACTCATCCAACTAAAATAATTAATAGCATTTTTAACCGGCACACTTATCCTGTTTATTTTAATAATATAAAAACTCAAACAGATATTCTTATAGACCCTACAGAAATTAAAGATTATATCTGATCACATTTTTGCTAATGCCACTAACTATACCTATAATCAACACATCTACTCTACTGATTGGCAATCGGAATACTCACCCAAACCCAATATTATACCTGAATGGTACAACCCTATTTTAGTACCAATTACTCTAAAAGAAACTATCAATACTATTAACAACTTCTCGAACAACAAAGTATGTAGTCCTTCTGGCATTAGCTATGAAATGCTTAAGCATGCAGGTTTACAAACTATTACTGCTATTACAGCACTATTGAACCAGTGTTTAATATCTGGCTCAATTCCCAAACAATGAAAAGATGGCCGCATTTCTCTTATTTCCAAAAAACCAATCTTTGACGGACATTTACACAATACACGACCAATCAGCTTTAACGAACATATTAAAAAACTATACACTAAAATTCTTACTAATCGACTAAACTCTGTTTCTTCCTCTTACAATATCCTTAATCCACACAACTATGTTGCACTTCCCGGCAATAGCACTAATATTCCAATTCATATTCTCAACAATTTTATTGAAGATGCAAACTGCAATTAATGGCTTTTGTCTCAGAATATGAGCAAAGCATATGACTCAGTCAATATAGATCTCTTTATTTTATCTCTTAAAGGACTTAATATGCCACCACACCTTATAACAACTTTTACCAATCTTCTTACACAAAGAACCAATAGAGTAATTACTAATCTGGGGCTTACACCTTCTTATGAAGTTCATTATGGAATAGATCAGGGTGAAACTATTACACTTCTCTTTTGGCGAATCTATTATGATCCTCTTATTACCAAAATTTCCAATTCTTATACAGGCTACCAATTCTCTGTATCTTGGCTTTCTAGTATATCTCCAAACACTTTTGACTTCCAACAAGTATCAACATCTGTTCTTGCATATATAGATGACACTCTATGGATTGCTGAATCCCAACAGCAACTAGAAAATATTCTTCATATAGCATCTTCATTCTACCAAATGGCCAATATTAAAGTCAATCTACAAAAATCTATTCTTGTATCCAACTCTATACATACACTTTTTATTCCTTTTTTAAGCTACAATATTCAATGTCAGCCTCCTACAACACTTTTTAAATTTCTTGGATGCTGGTTTTCTACTTCATCAAAATCTACAATACAGTCTAAACTAATTAATCAAGAAGCTTTTGAGCTTATCAACACACTTGATACTAAACAAATTACTGATAAGCAAGCATGTTATATTATTAACAATGTTATTATACCTATTCTTGAGTATCGCATTCACAATATAATTCTTCCTCATTCAACATGTAACAAAATCCTTTCTAAATACCTCACTGTTGCTAGACATAAAGCAAAGCTTGCCAAAAATACATCTAATAGCACTATGCTTAATCACAATATATATGGAATAAAAAACATTTGGAATATACAATTATAACATCATCTTTCTACCTTTCTACTTCGACTTAACAACCCTCATTTACTTGGTAATAGTACACATATCCGATTAAACAATTACAAAACAATCTATGGTCTATTACTAATATACTACAACACTCTAACCCTATTTTTGATGGTCCCAACAAACACACTACTACTTTTAAGATAATTCAGCTTCTTAATCACTTAGAATCTTCTATATCTGCACATACTAAAATTCTATGTTCATTTACTATCAACCTCCCCTATACCTCACTTGAATCTCTTCTTTACAATCACCCTCAATATATAACTTTTAAACGTCAACTACGCTCAAAGCATATTTTATTTCTAGAGCAACTTACTTCTTATGATAATACAATTCTTCTATCTTGGTCATATATTTCTTCTAGAATTCTTAATCTTATACCAGGAAAAACACCTAATTGGTTTCTTGCACTTGAAAACAAAATTCTATCTAACTACTACTCGCTGTATTAGCTTCTTTTTACATCTTTCTAATCTTAATTCACTTTTATTTCAAACTGGTCACTTTAATCCTAAATCCAAACCTTGGCTTATTTCCTATCTTGAGCAAGAAATTATAATTGGAAAAGCTCGACGATTCAACTATACTACCAATGCCATTTCTATAACACATTGGAATATACAAACTGATTATAGCATTACATCCCTATATCCTACTCCTGATATACATTGCACCCCCTGCTCAGAATGTTCTCTTAATTCAAATAGAATTCAGAATGCCTGTACTTTAGATATATCAGCTACTATATTTACTAAATTCTTAGGTAGAAAAACCTATACTCAACTTACAAACAAACTTTAACTTAATGCTAACCATCTTGATCTGCTATATTCTATTGCATCTTGCTATTTTATTAATACTTCTTCCCTTCCCCAAATCATAATACACAACAACCCCATTTTAGATATTTTTCTAACTTCTTCAGCTACTACAAACTCCAATCTATAGTACAATCTAATTCTATACTTTCAAATTTTTGGTTTTATACTGATGGTTCAGTTATTAATATCTTCAACCCAAGATGCTCTATGGAAATTGCATGGATCCAAGTTTTTAATAACAATATCTCTCACTCTTTTTCTGCACAAATTCAAAACTGGCCATCTTCATACAAAGCTGAACTAATTGCTATACTATCTGCAATTTGTACTTGCCCTTGAAATAGTAATATAGATATATACTAATTCTCAATCCATTATTTCAAAGTACAATACACTTATTTCCCATACTCATAATTACAACAAACTCTATTCATACAATTACTGGCCTATTTGGCATACCCTTCAAATCATATTCTCTCAATATTACACTATACAAAGTGCAAGCACATAGCAATAATGAATACAACAATAAAGCTGATAAACTTGCAAAAAGCCACTTCTCCTTACCTATTCTAGAATTTCAGGCCCATAATATTTATAACCTATCTTTTACTTTTATTTATGAAAAACGTAATATTGAGCAACCAACACGTCATGCCATAAAAAATATCTGTAATGCACATACTATTGCTATGTAGTCTTCCCAACACAGACTTCAACAAATTATCCCTCTTTCTCAACAAATTGATTGGAATGCAACCTGGCTATACCTCAATCACAACCACAAGCGTACATATAACTATACTAATTTTTAACTTTGTTTTCAAAAATCATTCTGAATTAAATGTATGCTATATATGCTTCCTACCCTTTCTTATTTTCTTTCTACAAATCCTTCTCTCCAAATACATCCGACCTATATTATATACAATCAAACAGATTACCAACTCCACTGGCTACTTTGTCCAGATTCAAACAATATATCAACTATTATCCAAAATGCAATCAAAAACTTTTCTTTTTCAGACTTATTAGACATAACATCCAATGAACTACAGCAACTACGTAACAATCTTATAACACACTACTGTTTCTCCTCTACACAATCTATGCTCTTTAATACTACAACTTTTTATACTACAATTCAGAGATTTATCCCTATATCACTTATCAACATTGTATCTCAATATACTTCCTACAAAAATGCATCTAATACTATTGTTAAACTCCTCTTGCTTATCTCACAAAAAATTTATGAACAGTTATGAAAACCATACTGTATAAAACTTGCAAACTGGAAATCTTCACAAAACCTATTACAACAACTTTCTTACTCTACATCTACTAAATCTACCTATAATTGTATATGTGGTCTACCAGACCAATTACATGAAAACAATACAAATACTTGTCTACCTCTTGGGCTAGTACTTAGAAAAATAGACATTTGGTCATACAATTGGATCAAATATAGCTGTCCTACTAACTCTATTCTCCACATCCAAATCTAGGTGAGTTTTAACTACTCTAGTAGGTTTAGGTTGCAGATAATTTAGATAGAATTAGTTTATCTATAGTCTGAGTTTTAATTCTTATATAATAATTTGTAATTCGAGAAACCCTGAGAGGAATCTCACATATTTTATTAATAAAGATAAAGGCAAAACCTCACCTTAACAACAAAAAAAAAAAAAGAAAAAAAAGAATAATATATTATAACTATATAGAGGAAAGATAATTCAGGTTTTATGATGGCCTTCCGCTACCAACAATCTTTACCTGAGGCCTAATTGTTAGCTAAACAAAGTTATTTTATAATAACCTATCAGACTTTCATAATAAAAAATTGTTAATATCAATAACCTTGTCTCAGCCAACTGGTCCAGGTCGCAGTATGTTAAACAAAAAGCAGTCATATAGTCCAGACTGCTTGATATAGAGCTTCTAGAATCTTCTTCAAGTAGTTTTTCTATAAGTCTCGCACGTCCTTCCACGTTACTTGTTTCTAAGGCACTTGAGACGATTGTATCCAATACGGTAGGTTCTTTCCTTTTTGGGAGCAGTAAGGGCAGTGTCATTAATCACCTGATTATTTTTTATTAGAGGCCTACCCCCATCCCTCTTCCTCAATATATAAATAGTCAGGTTCTTATATATAATTTCAACTTTTTTTACCCCCCTCCCCCCCAAAAAATCACCTGATTTTTGTTACTTCCCTAAATACTGCAAATCTTTTGAAGGGGGTACGCCAAATCGCCCACTTTTTGAAAATTCATTACGAACCGTCGATACCAAAAATAGTTCACTTGTAACTGTAGTAAAGACAGGTGGTTCTTTCCGTATAGTCCAATATCTATCAGAGAGCCGCCAAAGACTTCTCAAAGTGTGGTGAGTAATAAACTCTAAGCTTGTTAGCAAGTAGTTTATAAACTTTACCTTTAAATGACAAGTACCGGTTTTGTGATAAGTGACAAAATCTAAAGCTATTAGCAGATACTCAGTTAACTGTATCTCTAAATAACAGCTACTGGGCCAGATTGCATGTTTTTTTAGTTTTTCTACTATTTCTTTAAGACTTTTCTTCTAAAGTGTTAGCGTATTTGTTGGTACAAGTAATCAGTGGTTAGAGTTACAGAAGATCAATTTATAATGGCTTATAATTAAGTTTTTAGCAAAATACTATAAAATTTATATATAATAATCCAACATTTAGCAAATTTACTTGATTTTAGGGTAGCAAAAACATCTAAGGGGAGCACCAGAAATCACTTGATTTCCATTTACTATACCCCCTACCCCCTCCTCCCTACCTGACTAGTTTAATAGCCAATCAAATTTCGCATATATTAAATTATTATTAAAAATATTTATAAACTTTAATAGTTAATAATTTTGATCTACTGGTCCAATTTGGATGATTTAACTACCAAAATGATCCTCTCAAAGAGAGGATTCTAACAAGTCCAAAAGCACAAAAATCTAATCACAGAATCATAAGATCGATATAAATTTGCATATTATTACTATATAGTATTTATTAAATAAATACTATATAATAATAATATGCAATTCTATATCGATCTTATGATCCTGTGATTAGATTTTTGTGATTTTGGGCTTGTTAGAATCCTCTCTTTGAGAGGATCATTTTGGTAGTTATTGGACCAGTAGATCAAAAGTTATTTACTATTAAATAATATATAGAATATAATAAATAATTTTTGATCCACTGGTCCGATTTGGATGATTTAACTACCAAAATGATCCTCTCAAAGAGAGGATTCTAACAAGTCCAAAATCACAAAAATCTAATCACAGGATCATAAGATCGATATAAATTTACATATTATTACTATATTATTTATTAAATAAATACTAGACAATAATAATATGCAAATCTTATCGATCTTATGATCCTGTGATTAGATTTTTGTGATTTTGGGCTTGTTAGAATCCTCTCTTTGAGAGGATCATTTTGATAGTTAAATCATCCAAATTGGACCAGTGGATCAAAAGTTATTAACTAATAAAATTTTTATATATAGTATTTTTAAATATATATTATATAAATAATATATTGTATTAGCCAATCAGAATAAAGGATATATAGTAACCTGACTAGGCCAGAGACCCCCTAAGAAATCAGCTGATTTCTGGCGCCTCCCTAAATTCATGCAGATCAGTTATGAACTATATAAGAGATATTTAGGGTCCTATATTGACACTACTACTTTTCTTATACAACTTTTCAAAATACAAAAAAATTAAATTAAAAAAATCTAATTTATAAAAAAAAAATACCATTTAAGTTAAAAAATATTAAAAAAATATTTTAAATTAATATATATTTAACAAAAATATCATTAAGTTAAAAAAATTGGTTATTAAAACAAGAAAATCAAAAAATCAAAAAAACATAAATTAAAAAAATAAATAATAATAAAATTAATTAAAAAAAATAAATTATTTAAAAAAAAATGAAACTTTAAATTAAAAACTTTGGATTAAAAAAAACATTAAATACAAAAAATTTCTCCAGCTAATCAAACTTTAGGATTGTATATAATATAAATTTGACTAGTATGTATAACGTAAAATTTGAGTTACAAACTTTATATTATACATGATCTTAAAATTTAATTGGCTAGCAAAATTTTTATTTATCAACATTTTTTTTAATTAATAATTTATTTAATTTTTATTTTAATAAATTATTTATTATACCATTATTATTAATATAAATCAGAATAGCAATAGGGAAGGTTGAAAGTGTGTTGTCGGGTAATTGTTTATTTTGGTGAGTGGTGGATGGTATTGGGGAAGAAGTAGTTGTCCATTGTCAAGAATAGGGAGGTTGTTAAGGAAAGAGAGATTGTTGGAAAAAGAAAGGTTATCAAGAAAAAAAGGTTGTCAAAGAAAGAGAGGTTATCGGAGATGTGTAATAGTCAAAAAGTGATGGAAAGAAATGATTGTTAAGGAGAGAATAGTTGTTTAGAATATAGTAATAGTCAATTGCCAGGTAAATAGTTGTTGGGTATATGGTTGTATTGGGGATGTAAGGAAGTAGTTTATTGAGAAAGATTTGTATGAGAAATGGTTATTTACTCAAGAAATAGTAGTTGCTAGGAAATGGATATATTGGTGTTAGAAAGTAATTATCAGCGAATAAGTTGTTGGGAAGTAATATCGCACTAGGTTGTTATATTATATTAAGTATAAGATAGAGTTTCAAAACTTTGGTATACCAGTAGTTTTGGACTTTCGGGTTTTAGTTTTCGTGTGATTTTATAGAGAATAAATTTATATAGATAGTATATAGTTGGTTAATAAAAAATGTGATAGTAACTATATAGCAATTGTGCCTTTATAGAGGTATAAATAATATAAAAAAGATTGATAAAAATAAAAATGTAATTATATTGTTTTTGTAACTATATAGAAGGTGACTATAGAAAGGGATAACTGTATTTTAAACTGATAACCTTTTAAAACTAATACAAAAGCTAGCTACTATGCATATCAGTTTAGGGAGATTCAACTATATACAAAAATTTTTTTTTGCTAATTAACCTGGTGGTCATATTATATTTTATTATATAGAAGAGAATTATATATGCAAATATCAATTTACTACCAGTTTTTTTTAAACCTTACAACTAAAATACAATTTGTCCAGTTACTATAGACACTTATCCACAACCTGTCAGAGTAGATTTCATCTTACTAATACCAAAGTATTTATATACCTCTGATTACTAGATCAACAGCTTGGATCTACAGCCAGTCATAATTACCAACTTTCCTTTAAAACTTTTTTCACCTAGATTCGGCAGAGATGTTAACTAACAATAACTATGTAAAGAACTAAAAAAAACAACAAAGTAATGTATAGAAGAAAGCAATAAAAAAAAAGTAAGTAAAAAAAAGGAAAAAATTAAGATACCTAAGTGAAAAACCAAAAATAAATGGACAAGATGAAATAAGCAAAAAAAAGTCAATAGTATGATATACATATGTTAAAGAAAGATGAAAAAAGAAAAGTAAAGAAAACAGAAAAGAAAAAAAAGAATATTCAATAATATTCTTTGACAATTTCCAAAGTGGTTTTTTCAAAAAATCTTACATATCATTCATTGTTTACTTTGTTCCCAAAATATACTTGTAACCTTGATTCCTATATACTATAGTCAGTATCTTCCCAATTTGGATAGAGTAAACACTGCCAATCTTTGAAAGGGATATACTAAAAAGCCACTTTTAAAATTTTGCAAAAGTCGTTAACACCAAAATTTTCACTTGTAGTTTTTTTAGAGAGTGTATGTTCTTCTTTGTAAAATCATAACATTACCCAACTATTCTTCTTTTAGAGCAGGCTTGGTACTTTTTTTTGGTAAGTGATAAACTCTAAACTTGTTAGCAAGTAGTTTATGAACTTTACTTCTAAAAGACAAGTGCCATTCCTGCAGTACAGTAAGTGATAAACTCTAAACTAGTTGGCAGGTAGTCTATAAGCTCTACCTCTAAATGACAGATGCTCCCAATTTTGGCCTCTTTATTAGCTACAGTTTTTTGTTAAAATTTTATTATAAAAGATTTTTAATTTTTGTTGGTACAAGTAATTATCAGAAGAGTGAGTATATATACAAAATTTATTTTATTTTGCTTTAATAAAAATAAAATAGATCTTTTTCAAAAATTAATTTTAGTAGTATAACTAGTATAAAAGTAAATTAAAATATTTTCAGATAGTACCAATACTATTAATCCTTATAAACAAATATACAACCCAAAAAGGTTTTAAAAAAAAAATAAAAAATAAAAATATTAGTATAATAAAGCTAATACAAAAATATTTAAATAAAAAAGAGGAGGGTGTGGCGACTTAGGGAAGTTGGTAAGTTGTCACCCCCAAGTGGCAGGTCTAGGGTTCAAATCCCACTGGCGACGCTTTGAAAAAATAGACCTGTGTTACGGTAACTGTTTCCTGTCGATCGGTTGGGTATATTACCTATAGTCCTTGGTTACCATCTCGAATGGGAGCTTTCGGGCGAAGTTGTGTCCGGTGACACAGACAAATCCAAGGAACCGGGGAAATGGAAACCCATTTGGAAAGTCCCGAGTAAGGAGGTAGCAACGATCTTCGACGGTGCTACCAGAACCGGAATATTGAAAACCGGAGCTGGAGAACTGGACAATATGACCTTTGAAGAAGAGGGTCCACCAACCTGGCCGCCGGAGT
>QKWP01003160.1:0-18198 GCA_003550325.1 Gigaspora rosea | reverse complement strand
ATCACAAGTAGGATTGACATGCGAAGCGTTGGACCAGAGGGTTTAAATAGGCAATCCCCTAGTTGGGTTGTAGATATGGCAACTAGTGTAGAACCTTCGGGCGGACTACTTAAATTAGACAACCAAAATTGTACGTGTAGCTAGTTGTACTCTCATTCAATGTAACTCAATTGTGGGTGCGCCCAAAGAGGCGCTCTTGATCCATAGGCTTGATTAAATAAACTCTCACCCAAAGCGGAAACTTTAACACAAAAAAAAAAATAAAAAATAAAAAAGAGTTAGAATAAAAAATTTTTAAAATCAAAGTATATACAAAAATTAAAAAAAAATAAATAAACAAATAAACTAGCTAAAAAGGGCCTTCTAAAAAAATTAAGCTTCAAAATTGATACTAAATAAATTAGGCTTTAAAATAGTTTCTAAATAAAAAAAATTATATAATAAATAAACTATTTAGAAATTTTAAAAAAGGTTACATATATATTATTTAATATAGAGTAGAATTACCTACTAGGTATAAAAAACTAAAAAAAAACTAGTATTAAAATTGACTAGAAAAGTATGTAAAGACAACTTGGCAAAGTAAAAAAAATACAACTATAGAAATATAAAATAAAACAAGATATAGATAAACAAAATCAAATACATTAACAAGATATTTATTGTCTACAATAGTAGTACTTTACAAAAAATAGCAAAAATATATAAAAGTAATCTGTATATAGCATGCTATAAAATACAAAAATTGCAGATAGGTGTAGCGACCTAGAGAAGTAGCCAGGTTGTTACTTCCCAAGCGGCAGGTTGAAAGTCAAATCCCACTGATAACGATAATGAAAATAAGGCCTTATTGAAGTAACTATAGCTCAGTATTGGTTGGGTGAAAAACCTGTAACCTTGGTTCTACCATCTTGAATAAGAGCTCTCGGGCGCAATAGTGTTTGTTATACCAATAAATCCAAGGAACTGAAAAAACAGAAACCTGTTTGGAAAGTCCTAAGTAAGGAGTTAGTATATGGTCTTCGACGGTGCTACCACGATAAGATTGGTGCCGGATCAGAACAAATCTTATAAAGGGCAAGAGATGTGCATAGCAGTTTGGAGTGGCACCAGACTGCGAGTGTCGGTATAATGCAGATGTTTCAGTTACTAAAAATCTGGGGTGACGCCAAAATGGAACGGGGTTGCTCAACAGGTACTGGTCACATGAGGGTAAATTAGCCCTAAGGCTTGTTCGGCTTATAATAATAGGGATGGTATATAGATTAGAGGTTTTGAATAGGCAACCACCATAGTGGGTTGCAGGTATAGCAGCTAGTATAGAACCTGTGGGCGGACTACTTAAATTAGGCACCAAAAGTGCACGTGTGGCTAGTTGTACTCTTATTTATATATACAAAACTATCAATTAATAAAACCCAATAAAGCTAGCAATGCTCCTAGTGTTCCAAATCGGATCAAAAAATGCAATCGATTAATTGGATAAAAATTTTTTTAAGAATCGATTAAAATTCAATTGTACCAACTAATCGATTAATCGATTAGTTGGTACAATCGATTAATCAATTAACCGATTAATCGATTAATCGATTAATCGATTAATTGATTAAATCGATTGATTGATTGCAACAACTAATCAATTAATTGACTAATCGATTACTATAGTGAATAAATACAAACTTTTTTGAGCGAAGAAATAGATAAAAAATAGTTTTTCATATATTTTGAAAGATCGATTAATTGATTAATCGGATTAATCGATTAATCGATTGATCGATTAATCGATTAATTGGGTTAATCAATTAATCAATTAATTGATTAATCGATTAATCAGATTAATCAATTAATCACATATTTGAAAAGCCAATTGATTAATCATCGATTAATCAATTAATCCGATTAATCGATTTTTGATTTGGAACACTAAATGCTCCAGTTTAAATGTAAAAAAAAAACAAAAATTGCAGATGTTCTAAGAAATTAGTTAAGATTGGTTAAAAAGTAGAAGATTAGGGAGTTTAAATATGCAATTTCTATAGTTGGGTTGCAAATATAGTAGCTAGTATTGAACTTTCAAAAATACTACTTCCAAAAGTATATATATAACTAGTTGTACTCTCATCCAAGTATAATTTATGATATATAAACTAAATAAAATCATATGTTCCAAAATAGGCACTTTGAATTGGAAAAAAATAAAATAAAATACCAAAAATATACAAGTCACTCTCGTTATAGTAAAGTCCTCGAGCTGTAAAATTTCTTTACTATATTGAGAGATTCACTATATAGAGAGCCTTTTATTATAGTAATAATAATTCTGTTCTAAAAAAATTCTTCACTATAGCAATCTTCACTATATCGAGAGTTCACTATAACAAGAGTGACTTGTATAATTATCCAACTTATACTGTTATAAAACGAGTTTTAGTATTAGTTTCTTGAATGTATTTTTTTAGTATTATTTTAATTATATTTTATTGGATTATTTTATTATCTTATTTTATTATATTATTTTATATTATTACATATTATTAACTATATATAGCTTAGTGAGAAGTACGAGTAACATGGTTAACCATTTCTACCATTTCTACCATTTTTACTATTTCTACCATTTCTACCATTTCTGCCATTTCGTACTATAGTAATTAATAGTTCAGAAAAGATATATAAACCCTAGATTTCTCCCTTCCTGCATATTAGACTCAGATTCCCATCCTCTTCCCTCTAACGTCTAAAAATAGTTATATTTCTTGCATATTATTATCTAAATAAAAAAATATATCTTTGATCAATAAATATACTCTTGTCATTATAAATATATACTAAACCGCTCTAGTAAAGTAATATTCCACTTCCACACTACTTTATATCTTCTCTGAGCCTTATAAGATCCCTGTTGCTGTTTGCTGTGTTGCAAGTACTATATTGAAGGCTATAGTTGCTTGTAACAATTTGGTGCCTTCTGACGGAAATCATTTAAAACAGCCAGAACACTAGGGCCTCTCTTCTCTCTTCTCTGAAAAATATATCTTTGGTTACCTCTTCTCTTCCTCTCCTCTCTTCTAATTATGTAATTTTTTTTTTGGTTTTCCTGTCGAATTGAAAGAGATTCATTCAGAAGGGTATACTTGAAGCCTCTTGTATTTGTTGTACTGGTATTTTCCTGTCGAATTGAAAAAGATTCGTTCAAAAGGGCATACTTGAAGCTTCTGCTTTTGTAGCACTTGTTTGTTTTGAATTAGTAATTTTAGAATCAGTTTTGCATTTTATTTTCTCCTCTAACAATTTATAATAAAAACCCCAAACCTGTTTGACTTAAATTTGGAACTGTAAAGTCTATTAACTATTTTCTTAGACCTCTATATGAATAGAGCTTATCAAATCCATCTAGAACAAATTGAAGTACACGACGCTAATTATCCTTCTACTCTCGCTATAGAAGTTCAACAAATTGTTAACCCTAACCTATCATGTATAGTTTGCTACCCTCCTGTTCATTATTTTCAAGCTTTTCGACCTTTTTGGAATCGATACCAACCAGCGTACCTTGCTAAACTATACTCAACAAACTACTGCAAATTTTCATACTCTTCGCTAGCCTAATAATTATAACACAATTAGAGCTACTGCTAGAAACATTGTTTTTAGTTAATTCTCACCTTAACTCCACCGAAGTTATTGCTGCTCTTCTTCGAGGATACACTCAATTCACTCTTCAACCTACCCTACTTCTTAATTTCCAAGGAAACGCTTTTGATCTATATATTGAAGTCACTACCCTAGCCACACCTATTCAATCTGCACGAATAACTGATACCTTAAACGACCTCTCACCTATCTTACGCCCCCAGGACCACGACAATGATATTTATACATTCAATCTTACTCCTGCTCCACAATCTATATATAACCTATTTCCTGAAGAATTAGACGACCCAGCTAGACCCTCCCATTCTTCTACTTTAGCCCCTTACGACGAAAATACTACCCATATTCAATTTCCTCCTCCACTTTAACTACCTACTTCTCCTATTGTTGAAATCTCTTTAAATAACCCATCTCCATGCAACAACTACTTTTCCTCTAAATTGAGTTGCTCGATTTATTCAAAATATCAATCCTTATACCTATTTTCAGCACATACCTCAACCTACAACTACTCCTCAACCACCTATAGTTAATGAATTCTATCCTGAAAACCAGTTTGCACCTAATACTACTACTTTATACACTTCTTCTCTTCAATGCCAATGCCAAACACTTGATTCCCAACCAGAGATTGTTCAACCTCAACTTATTGGAGCTTACCCAGACCAAGAATTTGTAGAACAAGTACCTCACGAAGAAGAAATAAATCTAAGAAGGGAAAATTTTGAAGAAATAAATTTAGTGGGAATATTAAAAAAATTAGAAGGAATACAAGAAAAAATAAATTATCAAGCTGAAGAACTAGAAGAAGAAGTATACTCAGAACCTAAATCTGAAGAAACTATAGAAGAACCAGAACCGGAAAGAAACATGGCTGATGAAGCTTTAACTACCGCTACCAAAGCGATGTCCACTCTTGCCAATGCTCTTGGATGAGGTGGTGAAAAATCTTTGATTAAAATTGACTTCTATTGAGGTGATGGAACCCAGGACCCTGTAATATGGCTGGAAGAATTCGAAAGAGCTGCTAAGTCTAACCACTGGAGTCCTGCTCAAAATTAGAACTTGCCTGTGCTTATATGAAGGATAATGCTCAAGAATGGCTTGCAAGTCTTGAACATGCTCTAACCCATTTTCACCATCTTCAACATGACCGAGAAGTTGATGATATACATACCTATAGTTTCCCCATCTCTTTAGAGAAAAGTTTAGCACTACTAAACAAAAAGCCACCTGGCAAAAGCAATTATTTGAAATTAAACAAGTTACAGATACAATTGATACCTATATTAGCCGCTTTAAACGTCTTAAAGAATGAGTAGATCCTAACAATGCTTTCTCTGAAGCCGATATGATTCAATTCTTTATTCAAGGACTATAGCCTGAATATGCTATGAATGTCCAAGCTGCCGAACCTGCTGAATTGGATGATGCTATCACTAAAGCCAGAAAATGGAAAACTGGTCAGATAATGGCCTCTATTCATAATGCTAATGATGCAAACCAAGCCATTGAACGCCTTTCTAAACAAATTGCCAAGCTTAGCATAAATCTTGCTGAAAAACAAGCTGCTTCTCCTACTCCTACTCCTGCCTACTATACTAACCAAAGTAAGAACTGACCCAATCTAATGTTGGAAATGCCACATGTTATTATTGTAGTCAAAAGGGACATTTTATTTGAAATTGTCATACTCGGTACCAGAACAATAAAAAAGATTACCAAGAATACCAATCCCGATGCAGAAGCAGTAATTATTCCTCTAGGAATGACCAATCTTATGACCAATCCAGATCCAGAAATAGAAGCCAATCCAGGGATAGAAATCATAACTGCTCTGGATATAACCAATCCAGAAGCCAAAGTCAGTCCCGAGATAGATACAGAGATAACTGAAGCTATCGATCCTCTAACCGATCCAGATCTCAAAATCGATCATCTACTCCCTATTCTCATGATATTTATACTCTTGAAACTGCCAATGATTACATCTATAAACAATTTAAAGCCTTCTTGACTAATAAAACTATTAGAACTGCTCTTACCAATTATTTAATTGATGAACCCAAAACTACTCAGATCCAGACATCTACCTATACCACTCCTGTTAAATGTAATATCAAACTTAATGAAAAGCCCTATCATGCTGTAATTGATAGTGGTGCTGCTGTTAGCATGATCTCTAGCCAAGTTGTATGAGAACTTGAATTAAAAATAGAACCTTCTTCTAACCTTATTGTCTTAGCCACTGGACCCTTTGTTCGACCCCTAGATATAATTAAAAATCTACTAATTGAAATTGAAAGAACTACCATCCCTATGGATGTTGAAGTAATAAATGCTACCTCTTACTCATTACTTCTAGATAATGACTGGTCACAGAAAGTGGATGCCAGTTATATTTGAAAAAACAAAGCCTATACCTTTAGATGAAATAAAAAGAAAATTCACGTCCTACTACCTATAAACATAATCAACCTTCCTGTTCAACCTACCATCACTGATGAAAAGGAGTTAGAAAAGTTTGAACAAGAATATCTCCATCCAAAAGAAGCCTATGTAGTAGAAATCGAACCCGATAATTGGACAACAGTTACTCACAGATCCAGACCCAGCGCCTCCTTTACTAAACAAAACTGTGGATGCTGCTACTCTTATAGCCACCTTTATGCTGACTAGGGTTCCACAATTTGATTTGATCTTCAAATATTTGAATCAAATATTTGATCAAATTCAAATTCAAATTTGACTATATTTGATTTGATCAAATTCAAATTTGACTATATTTGATTTGATCAAATTCAAATCTGGCCAAATTTGATTTGATTGAAAATTACTTTTAAAAATTCAAATTCAAATCAAATTCAAATCCAAATATTTGAATCAAATCAAATTCAAATCAGGGTCAATTTGATTTGATCAAATTCAAATTGACCCAATATTTGATTTGATTTGAATTTGAGGAATCCTAATGCTGACTGTCCTAATAATAAATGTTATCGTTGCCATTATTATGGGCACCTTGCTGCATATTGTTCCAAGCAAGCTCCTAAGGAGGCTTCCAGAAATTACATAATATTTTGTTACTAATAAATTTCAAAATTTTACCTCACTCACCCACACCTAATACTCTATTAGCCAATCAAATTTTATATTTTTTAAAATTTATTCATATAGTTTAATTTATGAAATTGATAATAACTATTGCTCTACTGGACCAATTTAGATGATTTAACTACCAAAATGTTCATCTTGCTGAGACGATTCTAACAAGCCCAAAATCATTAAAATCTAATCACAGGGTCCCATGATCATTCAACTTTTGTGTAATTTTAATAGGGATTTTTTAGAATCACTAAGTAAATTTCTTTAATATTGAATAACTTTTGATCCACTGGCCCGTTTTGGATGATTTAACTACCAAATGTTCGTCTCAGTAAGACGATTCTAACAAGCCCAAAATCACTAAATTCTAATTACAGGATCCCAAGATCAATAAAGATTTGTATTGTTAGACAAGCAATAAAATCTTTATCGATCTTGGAATCCTGTGATTGGAATTTAGTAATTTTGGGCTTGTTAAAATCATCTCACTGAGACGAACATTTTGGTAGTTAAATCATCCAAAACGAGCTAGTGGATCAAAAGTTATTCAATATTAAAGAAATTTACTTAGTGATTCTAAAAAATCACTATTAAAATTCCACAAAAGTTGAACGATCTTGGGATCCTGTTATTAGATTTTAACGATTTTGGGCTTGTTAGAATCGTCTCAGTGAGATGAACATTTCGGTAGTTAAATCATCTAAATTGGTCTAGTAGATCAATAGTTATTAATAATTTTATAATTTTATACTTTGGGCCAGAATTATAAAAATTTGACCAGAATTATAATTATACTCTGATATTTTCGGAACCCCACCCACCCACCAAAAAATCACATAATTTCTGGAAGCCCCCTAAGCAAAATATTTGCAAAACCTGCTCTCAACCTGGCCACCTGTATAAGGACTGCACTAATAACCTATGTTATTAATATAGAGAGTATGGACACATTGGAGCTAACTGCCCCAAATGACCCAGATCTTTGAAAACCAAAAATATCAATGTGGTTGTCAACCTCAGAAAGTAAATACCAAATGCTTACCTAACCACTCACACCTAAGGATTAACCATTGCTGTAAATGCAAAGTACCTAATAGACCAGAGGACATCAGACCCTTGAAGCAAACATTAGTTTGCAAAGGATGTTGGACAGATTTCTACTAAGCCTTGGACCAAGATGACCCTCAAAGTATTGAATTCTTCACTAATAGTGAAGGCTGAAGAACGCTAATACAATGTAAGCTCTGTAGAAAACAAGGCATTAACTCCAAGATGATTAAACTAGACTCTATTCGAGAAGATACTTGGTTCTGCAACCTTGAATGCTTATATGCTTATAAAGCTACCCAGGATGTAGAATGGAATCCCAACTACAATCTATAGACTCTAGTACGTCACTATACCGAATCCACTAGAAATGCCGGACATGCATATGACCTTAACCAAAGTCGAATTTATCGACTCGCCCAGATACAAATTGGAGAAAGTGATGAAGACCTTGTTCATGCTCTTGAACCCCAAATAGCCAATCGATCTAACCAGGACTATACCTATGATGAAGTTAATATTATCATGAGAGCCTCTCAAATACAATTGAGTAAAACTGAAGAAGAAACCTTACAAAGAATTTTGGCTGAATCTTTTGATACTAGCTACCCAGAATTTGACCAAAGGAAAGCTATAAAAAACTTACAAAGAAATTTCCAAAGAATGGTTGGACTCTGTAAGGAATGTATTATGGTCAAAAAGAACATCGAGTTAGAACAATTTGATTCCTATTGTGAGGAATATTATGAAGCACTTTACCCTCTCCCAAATCCAGAAATTCTGCTGCCTCCAACCTCTCTGCCACCAGAATCACCTATTATTACTTCCATAAAAACTGCATCAACAACTTTAGAACCAATAGATCTGATTTCTCTTCTTCAAAAACAGATTAAACAGCAGGCTCAAATTATTGCTCTGCTACAAGAACAAGCTAAAACCTTTGAACACTAGGACCAAACCATAAGGGAACTACAAGCCTGAGTTAGTTACTTTGAAACCTTCCATCATCGACTAAGGGATTTGTATAATGAATTCTCTTCCTCTGCCGCTCCTGTATTCAATCTTAATAATAGTGATGCTCAAAATTTTTGAGTCATCCTGAGCAAGATTAAAAACTACTCAAAGATACAGACAATTCTAGACCCAGAATTATTCAAGAAATATATACTGTGACTCAGAAAATCAAACCAAAAGTAGGACCCTTAACTACTCACCAAGGAGCCCAATTTCAATAACTGCTTCTTGAATTTGCTGATCTCTTTGCAAAAGATATGACCCAACTAGGTAAAACTAACCTAATAACCTATAGAATCTTTACTGATGATGTACCTCCTGTCAGTTCTCGATCTTATATGGTACCTCTTACTGAACAAACATTCATTAATAAAGAGGCACAACGAATGTTGGACAATAAATTAATAAAAGAATCTTCTAGTCTGTGGGCCTTCTGTTGTATTGGTAACAAAAAAGAAATGGAAAGAAAAGATTTTGTGTAGACTACTAAGAACTCAATGCCATTATTAAAAAGGACCAATACCCCCTACTCCGAATAGATGAAATGCTCGACTCACTTGCTGGAGCTATCTATTTTTCTACCCTTGACCTCATGAGTGGATACTGGCAAGTAAAAGTACACTCAGAAGATAAAAAGAAAACTGCTTTCATCACTAGATATGGAACCTATGAGTTCAATTTCATGCCTTTTGGACTATGCAATGCTTCTGCTACCTTTCAGCGCCTTATGAATAAAGTTTACAAAGGCATAGCTTATAAATATATAGTAGTATACCTGGATGATACCAATGTCTTCTCATGAACATTTGATGACCATATTAAGCATCTAAGAGAAGTATTCACCAGGATACGTGAAGCAGGATTGAAGTTAAATATTGAAAAATGTAATTTTTGAATGAAACACCTACCTTTCTTAGGACATATAATAGAAGAAAAAAGAATCTCTCCAGACCCAGACAAAATAATTGCTGTTCAGAAAATCCAATCTCCAAAAAGTGTTACCCAGCTATGCTTATTCTTAGACCTTGCTGGATATTACCGACGGCTTATAAAACACTTCTCCTTATTGCCACTCTCTTAACCAATTGCTACATAAGGACAATACTTATGAATGAAATGACCAATGTTTGATAAACTCAAACACTGACATACTACTGCCCCATTCTAATATATCCTGACTACAAAAGAGAATTTATTCTAGCTACTAATGCTTCCTATACCAGATTTAAAGCTACCCTAAGTTAAATGTCGGATGATAAAAAGGAACATCCTATTGCTTACGTTAGTAAAAGTCTAAAAAGAGAAGAAATGAATTATGGAGCCACTGAATTAGAATGTGTTGCCATAGTATGGGCCATTGAACATTTCTACAAATATTTTGTACAAGTCATTTCACACTAGTTACAGACCACTCTGCTCTCAAATGTTAAAGTCTTCTCAACCAAAAGGACGTTTAGGCTAATGGGTCATGAAACTCCAACCTTATCATTTTACTATTGTATATAAACCTAGAAGAATCCATTCGAATGTTGATACTCTTTCTAAATTACTGACCCAGCATACTCCTCTACTACTGCAGTTACATAAACTTGGACCAATACCAAAATTTAGTAAAATATTTAGAAACAGCAATTATTGATCAATCTAGACATTATAAAGTAAAAGACAAACTATTATATAAAAAGAATCGAAAAGACCCAGACAAACCTATTAGAGTAATCAAATAGACCGAAGTTGAACCTATCTTGTATATGATGCATAGTCATCCTACCACTGGACATTTAGGAACAGATGCTATGTATTATAAGATACCTGAATGATATTATTGGGACCAAATGTACAAAGATGTTCAAAATTATGTTTGCTCATGTGAAGTTTGCCAAAAACAAGGCCAAAAAGCAAAAGAAAAGAACCTCTCCACCCTATTCAAGTTGGAAGAGCCTTTGAACAAATAGGCATAGACCTAGTAGGACCTTTACCAATAACTGCTCACAACAATCGCTACATTATTGTTGCAACTGATTATCTTACTCGCTAGCCAGAAGCTAAAGCTGTACCAAATGCAGATGCAGAAACCCTACAAAGTTCATTTTTGAAGAAATTGTTTGCAGACATGGAGTCCCCAAGATTATTCTTTCTGATAATGGAAAAAATTTCACTAGTAAACTTGTTAGAATATTGTATGAAAAGTTTTTAATAAAACACATATTCTCCTCATCTTATCACCCCCCAGACAATGGAATAATTGAAAGATTAAATAGAACACTCTAAATTCTCTTGCAAAAGTCACAGAAAATATTGAAGATTGGGACCTGAATATATCTGCTGTACTGTTTGCATATAGAACCAAGAAACATGCAACCACTGGATATACTCCTTTCTACTTAGTATATGGTAGACAAGGGTTCGTATTATTTCGCCAACAATCACTATACCGACATAACATTAAACTGACAAATACTCACCAACAAGTTCATTTTACCGACAGTTTGTTTTATTGAAGTTCATTTTACCAACAAGCTTTTTTTCAAAAAGCACACTAACTTTAGCCCTAATTCTACCTAATTCTACTCTGAACCTAATGACAATGACCAGAATTACTTTGTTGGTGAAATGAGCTTCAGTGAAATAAACTGTTAGTAAAATGAACTTGTCAGTGAAATAATATGTCGGTGAAGTGATTGTTGATTAATTGATTGCCACCCGGTAGACAAGCTACCCTACCTATTGAAACTATTATTCCCATAGACCCAGCTGACTCAGATAAAGAAATATTATTAGAATACAGTATTTTACAAAGAATTACCATGCCAACATAATGCTGCTAAAGAGAATACAATTAAATCCCAAAAGAAACAGAAAGTTAGATTTGACTCTAGAATACAAAAAGAAGAATTTGAAATAGAAGACAAAGTTTGGGTACAAATAAAAGACATTGAAGCCCCTTGCTCTGCAAAATTTGGAGAGAAAAGAATAGGACCATTTATTGTTAAGGAAAAATTAAATAATGGTGCCTATAAACTGTGTACAATGGATAGAAAAATATTAAAGCAGTACTACAATAGTGATTGTTTTGTTAAGTACTACGAGAAATAAGTTTGGCAACCTATGATTGTCATTTAGAATTTTCAAAGAGAAATTCTTAAAATGGATAGAAACACAGCCTTAACCCCTTAATTTATAGTATACAACAAACAATTTTTTTTGGAATCTAAGTCACCCAATTTTATTTAGAAATTAGAAGTAATCTCCTTATAATAAAATTGTCATCTTATCACGTGTGTCCGTTACATTTTTACCAATCATTCCGATCATGTGAAGTGAATTGTAGTATAGATATTGTATTGATAGAAATAACGGTGATTTGGATTTTTTTTAGTATTAGTGTGGTAGTGTGGCAGTGTGGCCATGATAAATACGTTAATGTAACGTATTGAGCGTTGATGGAGCGTGGGTGTGAGAAAATAAGATTTATCTAACGTGTTAAATATAGGTATGTCATATGATAAATTTATCCTTATTTGCTTAGATATATTATTTATGTATAATTATAACACATGTAACCGGTATCATGTCTTAATAGGTATGGCGTGCGAATTTGTGTTGATAGATTTTATCCTTATTTGTTTTGATGGATTAATATGTAAATCACTTGCTAAATAAATGTATGTACTAATAATTTTTTATTGTTATTATTTAGAAATCTGTAGTACTATAAAATTACGGGTGATACGATCGACAAATCATATATTATGATATTATGCGAAGCTTGCTAAACGGGAATATGAATGAATGAGTTTTACTATTATAGAAATTATATGCCACATGCAAATAAATTTTACTAGCAATTTGTATGTCGTAAGTATTTAATATCTGTGTGCTGTAAAATTATATGTGATGCTAACGATAGATTATGTATAATAAGATTAGTTATATAGACGATAATTAGTTAATCTTACTAAACGAAAACGTAAGTGAATGAATTTTAACGTCATGAGAATTGTATGTTGCGTTCAAGTAATTTTTATTGTTAGTGGAATGGAAATTTGTATGTTGTAAATACTTGGCAACATTGTAACATAGAATATATGTGTGCTATAAAATTATGAGTGATACTGTAATTTGAATAGAAATCAGTTGGGTTTAATAATGGAGATCTATATAAATGAATTTTACTGTTATAGAAATTGTGCGGCGTGCGAATTAGTATTGGAAGATTTATATGTAATTGTTTTGATACGGAAATATATGTAATAATGACAGATGTAAGCGGTAAATCTTTTTTATTAAATAAAAAAAAAATTAAAACTGTTAAATGTCGCAATTGTTCGGTGAAATTATAATTTAATTATAGCTGATATGATCGGTAAATCGTATACTATAATTTAAATGGAAATTAATTAAACTTACCAAACTGGAGTATACTTAGATGAATTTTAAAGTTGTTAAATTTCGAGATTGGTGTCTTTTAGTATAGATAATATATAACTATAATTAACTTGATTATTGAATAATATTATGAACTTTAAATAGAATAAATTACAATACTGTGATATTGATTACGTATTAATAATCGTTAATGTATGCGTAAGAAATATTCTAAGAAATTTAAATAATGTAAATATTATATATGTTAAATAATTCAATGCGATTAAATTATTTTGTATAATAGAATAGATATGTGAATATATATCTCCTTATAATTAATATTAATATATATCCTTATAATAAAATAATCATCTCATCACGAGTGTCCTGTACATTTTTATCAATCATTTTGCACATGTGAAAATTAGATGGCATAAATAGTCATGGTTACATAACATGAGAAATTCACAATATTGATTATATCAAATACATGTTGTTGGCGTTAATGGCCCTTATGACATATAGTATCATGATTAATTGCTTGCTTAGTAAGTATAAGTGTGTAAATGAATTTTAGCTTTTAAGGTTATGAATAATTTATATTAATAGATCAATTACCGGTACGACTAAATAACGAATCTGTTACATATTAATTATGTTATGCAAATGATCAGCAGATTTTATATATCGTCATAAACGATGAATTTTCCCACGTTCTAATTACGATTTTATGGCAAAGTCAATTGAATTTTTTTAATGAATCAGCTGTCAATCAATTTGCTTTTCTTTTAAAGAATAGAGTTTCGTTCGTTATAGCATTTTGTATCTTTTGAAATTGGATTAACTGAGATGTGGACAACGTTAATAATATGCGATAGTGAGTCACATACTGTGTATCGCCAAAATAGTAAGGTTTATAGCAATATCATGATAGAAACCATAATAATTCCAATACAAACTAATTTAACCCTAATCCCATATTGTAATTATTAGAATAGCGCTCAAGTTTTGTATGAGGATTTTTAACAGCAATTCATAATAGAAACCACAATAATTTGATCAAACTCAACTTTAAAATATATTATCTGTCGAATAGGTTTGTAACAGAATTTTTTACAGTGATTCTAATACAAAATAATTCACCTTTTTATTGTTACTGGAATAGTGAATTCTGTAGCAAAATTTAAAAAATCGAGTTTCATTCATTATGGGCACTTTGTCTTTGAAATTAAATTAACTGAGATGTGGATAACGTTAATGTGAGTCACATACCATGTATCGCCAGAATAGTAATGTTTATAACAGTAATATATAATATAATTCCAATGCAAACTAATTAAACCCTAACACTGTATTGTGATTATTAGAATAGTGCACAAGTTTTATATGAGAGTTTTTAACAGTAATTCATGATATAAACCAATGTATTATCCGCCAAGCAGGTTTGTAACAGAATTTTTTTTAATAGCAATTCACAATAGAAATTACATAATTCTAATACAAAATAATTCTTTATCATTACGAAATAGTGAGTTCTGTAGTGGAATTTTAAAAAATCGCATTATAGGCACTTTGTATCGTAAAGGGCGCCAGCGGCGCCCCACAAACACTTGTAATAATATATAGAAAGCAGATTTTTGAATTCGTAGAATGTTTGCTACTAAGTAAAGTCGATCAATATTGCTCCGGCTGAGCTGAAATTTGATTGTATACCCATCGGAAGATTCTGCATCTTTTCTACTAAGCTTATCTTAGTACGAAAACGTCACCAGAACACGCAAATCGACTTGACGCCATTTTGATCTACAAGAAGAATTTTTGGTTATGTGATTGACATTATGAATTTTTGATTACATGATAACTGTTGTGAAACAATCACATAGCCTTATTCTTTAATTTACTTATGATTTAATATGTACAACAATTTCTTTATTAGATTGCCCACTTTAGTTCTAAAAATAACATTTCTAAAAACATCTTTTTTCCTTTTTCCTCTCAAAACAAAACTTTATGGAAACTTTAACACTCCAACCCCAAACTTTATTTACCCTTGCTGAATTTATTAAGCATTGGAATTTAGACCCCTTATCACAAAATTATAGTTTGGGTATTACTCTAAACAATGTTATTATAACTAATGAGGAAGAAATTTTGCTCTCTCTACAATTTCCTACAGAAAATGAAATCCAGATCCAGAATGATCAAATTTATAATCCTGTATTTGAACCAAATCTTGAGGACTATATGAAACCTACTCGAGAAGATTTAGAATTAGAATCAGAAAATAGTGCAATCAACCCTCTATTGGAATCCATTGAAGAAAACACAGTAATCCCTCCTGAACCAGAAAATAGTAACCAAAAAGAACCAGAAAGGACTACCTTAAATAAACTAATTGACAACTTGACAGAAACAAGAGATCAGACATATATTCAAAGAGATCCATTAACTGGCAATACTGACTCAGAGAAGTTACAAGAAATACTCACTCGACTCAGAATAGAAAGCCGTGAAAAACGAAAAGAACCCCAAATTAGAGTCCTTGAAGCCTGTTATTATTTTGAACAACTAAGGATACATAATAAAACTAAGAAAGAAACCCAAAGGTTATGGAACGCTCTAAAAGAAAGCTTAGTATCTCGACAAGCTTCACGAGTATGGAAATGTGCCAACTGAATTTTTCAACTACTCCAAATTTGTGGATTGTTTATTCTTTACTCCACTATGGACATAACTTATACTAACTTGGAAAAGTTAAGTGAAGAAAAATTCTCTACACTCTTGAACAAAATTAGAATTCGCAGTGCTCATTCTTAAAGGGGACGGAAATGTTATAGAATGAGTTTTAGTATTAGTTTCTTGAATGTATTTTTCTAGTATTATTTTAATTATATTTTATTGGATTATTTTATTATCTTATTTTATTTTTTTTATTTTTTTATTTTTTGCTAAGCGAGGTCTTGCCTCAGTTTTTATTAAATTTTATATAATTACATTTACTACAAATGCTTTTACATTTCTTTAACTATTAAACTAAAGCTTGGGCTAATTTACCTACAACCCAGACTCGGTGGGCCAAAGTCCTCATTAATCGGCATAATTATTAATAATATGGGGTGTACAATTGAATTGTACGAACATATTTTCCCATTGCTGTAGTTTGGCTTTGGTGTTCTTATTAGTTGTGTCTTTGCAGTGATTTTTGAATATTTCTCCTGCTACTGTCTTTATTTCTTTATCATTATCATTGTTGTTTTCTTCCTCGCCTTCGTTTCTGTTTCTTTCTTCTTGATCTTTTTCTTTATTTCTAATTTTCCATATTTTCTCGTATATAGCTTTTGTGATCTTGTGTAATATTTGGACTGTGAGTGATTCTTTCCTTCCTTCTTTGTTTGTAAGTTTGTTTATTTTGATAACTTCTTTTTTCTCTATTATCCCGTGTGTTATGCGTGTTAGACCTGTATTTGTATCTGTAGTACAAAAGGAGTTAGTAATGGTATAGGTTATATTATTAAGTATTGCCTCTGTCATTATTTCTTTTTCTCTAGTATTTTTTTTGTTTCTTTTTTAATAATCTTTTGTAAGCTTGTTTCATTTTTGGCACATACTATCATATGATAGTTGCTCTCTGTTTGTCCACATTTTTTCGGGCACCATGGTTCTGTTTTCTTTTTTCCTTCTCTGTTGTTCAGGACTTCGTTTGTGGGTAGTTCTTCAAGTAACATTTTGATTTTGAACGCTTTAAATCATAATGCTTTCGGATTGGTTTCTCGTGCCGTTGGTTTGCATTTATAGTTTATATATTCAAAGAAAGTGTCCCAATCCGCTATTTCCTTTCTGGGTTCCCATGCTTGAGTTCTTATTTGTGATTGCCATTTTGCTGTTTGTCTTGCATTGTATATATGTCAAATGATCTTCTTGTTTTGTGTGTGATTGTTGCTCCCTTCCACTTCATTACGAATGTGTCTTGTCTTATCTCTTCGTAGTTTATTTCTTCATTTATTTTATATCTGTTTTGGTGCTCGTGTATTTTTAGATTTGTAAGTGATTCGAAGGTAAAGCTAATGTCATTTTTATCACTAAGTGCTTTCCACGTCATCCACCCTGGCCAGTTTTGTATATTTTGTATATTTTTTGTCTTGTATGATGCTGTGTTATGGATGTTTCTTGCTTTTTCGCACATATTTTGTCTCTTTTTTATGTTAATTTTTACTTTTCCTTTGCTCTTAGTTATGGCCGCCAGTTGTATTAGTGCTATGATGAAGTGCTTCTCCGGTAAGGGCCATTCTTGTGTGCTTATTTCCTACTGTACATTCCCTTCTTCTATCTGACATATCATTCTGTTTCTTTTGATGTCTTGTTGTTCTTCATTGTGTATTTATACATTAATGTGAATCTGTTTCTTTTCCCATATTTTACTTCTTATTTCTTCTAATGTCTTGTTGTCTTTTTGGTTCTTCATTATTTTTATTGAATTCTTTTCCCATATTTTATTGTGTATTGATGGTTTTTCTCTTTTTTTATTTGTTCTTCTTAGTCTTTCTAGATCTTTTTCTTCCATTCTCATCTTCTTTTTACAATCTACCACCAGTTTCCACAATCTATTGATATTTATTTTCTTTGCACACCGTTGGGTACTTGTCGACGGATCGTTATGGTGGCATCCTTCACATTGTAATAGTTGTCTGCTTCTCTTTTTTTCTTTCTAATGTCTGACTGTTGCTATTTCATCTTTTATTGACGTAATTTTTCCTACCAGGTTTATATTCATTGCCCCCAAGGCTACCCAGTTGGATTTTGTTGGTGTCTCTTTGCTAGTCCACGGGTTCGGTGTACATAGTGGTTGGTTCGTGTCTAAGTATATTAGTTTTATGTTCTTTTGCATTTCTTTAAACCATTTGGGTTCTTTCCCTTTTGTCATTTTCATCGTGGTTTGGGCCAGATTTCTCTATTTCAGAGTGTTTTTATTGTCGTATTAGGACCTCGAAGAATATATGTAATACTGAGATC
>QKWP01003159.1:0-32993 GCA_003550325.1 Gigaspora rosea | reverse complement strand
TTATATTATTTATCCTCCTCTCTTATTATTAATAAACTCTTGGGATTTCTAAGGAACAGACACCTTGGAATAGCCCTCTTGTTCAATTAATAAACTGTGTATTATCTCTTGTTGTTTTATACCGAACTGCCTCAGAGAAGTGTGTAGTTTCTTACAGACATAAAAGAAACTATACTTCCCTCTTGCACACCGCTTCACGCCCAAAGTAAGGGATCTCAGGAGCCGTGTGATTGTTACTCTATCGGAATTAAAGAAGGCTTCCGGTACTGTAACAATATATTCATTTGAGCAAATTTAATTAAACTCATTGTGATTACTGGATAATATGATTAATAAAAGAACACTAAATAAGATGAGTAGTACAAGGTACCATCCATCACACTAGTATATATCAACATATAAAATTTTATATTTAAATTTTAATTTTTATAACCCGGGACCCGGCATATAAAATTTTATTTATTAATCTATAAAATTTAATATTATAATTTAGTTTTTATGACCCGGCCGGGTTATGAAAACCAATTCATAAATTTTATATGGCCTAATTTATAAGTAGAGCTTATTTTTTTTAAAACTTTAAGGCTAAATAACTTCTGATCTACTGGTCTGTTTTAAATGATTTTACTACCAAAATGTTCGCCTCTTTGAGACGATTCCAACAAGCCCAAAATCATTAAAATTCAATCACAGGATTGCAAAATAATGTGTTGTCAAATAGTGACGCACCTAAGGTTGGGTTGATTGGTTAGACATAGGACTAACCAATCAACCCATCTCCTAGGTGCAGCACTATTTGACAGTGCATTATCTTGTGATTCTGTGATTGGATTTTAATAATTTTGGGCTCGTTGGAATTGTCTCAAAGAGATGAAAATTTTGGTAGTAAAATCATTTAAAACAAACCAGTAGATTAGAAGCTATTTGGTTAAACTTTTAAAAAAATAAGCCCTACTTATAAATTACTTAAATCGGCCCTAGGGTCCCTAGTGCGATGCGAAATAAAATGCAAATTATGCGATGCGATTGGTTCAAATTATGCGGCTAATGCTTTACATTCAGAATTATGCGAAACGATCGTAAAATTATGTTAAATTATGCATTTTTTTTACTATTAACCACGTGATAAATATACTCAATCTGGATTGGTCAATTTCTTTCAGAATTTTGAATGTATATATATGTTGTGCCTCAGATTAAAACTTGCGTCAGATTGAATCAAATGACTATCAATTGACCAGCATTAAATGATCAGCAACAACTGGCCTAAACTAACTGCTAAATTTGTCGTAATTTTACCCCAACACTAATCTAATTTAGGCCGGGTATCATCTGATGCAAGGATTGACAACATATATAAAAAAAATTGCGCTCAAAATTTTTTATATTAAAAATGATCAATCACAGGCACTATTTACTATTATGCTATTTTGGCCAAATTATGCTTCACATATGCGATGCTAAAAATTGGCTCATTATGCACATCGCATCGCATCGCATAAAACTAGGGTCCCTAATCGGCCCATATAATATATTATTCTTTTTGTAATAAGTATATTAATTTACAATAATTCATTAAGTTTCATAATACATTATTAAACATAGATTCAAAATATGCAAACCTTTCTAACCACTGCCACATATAAACGTTGTATTTATAAACTATACTTATAACCTAAATAAATATAACAATAAAAAAGTAAGAATGTAGTTCGAAATAGTTTTTTTATTGGGCAAGCAAAACTAGTAAAAACAGAATCTTGCAACTTTACTCACCAATTGCTTAGGTCGCCGAACTATCTTTCGACCTTAAAAATCTTTGCTTCTCATTTATCTTAAAACTTCTGTATTTCACTGTATCCCAAGTTGAAAACAGTAAAACTCAAGGTAAAATACTAATGACTCAAGTTAATTTTTACATTGCATATTACAAAAAAAAATTTCTTATATGACATGCCGATTTTTACTTATAAAGTACTTTAAAAATTACAGTTAACTGTATAAAAAAAAAATCGTCGCTGATTATATTTAGTTTAATTTTAGCCAATCAAAATGAACTTCCACTATGCTGAGATCATATAGACTGTACTGTATAATTTTTACGAGTTTAATATAGACTTTGACTATACCTATTTAGATTTATTTTGTTTTCTTTCTGTTTTTTCTTTTCTGTTTTTTTCTTTTCTTTCGTTTTCTTTTTTTTCTCTTTTTTCTTTTCCTTTATATTTTGTTGTTTTTTTTGTGTTTGTTTTTATTTTTCTACATTTTTTCTTTACATGCTCATTGTAAAGAAGTTAAAATTTTAAGAAAAGAAAGGCAGTCTTGATATAGCATCCAATACCAGTCAGTGATTGACGGAATATAACTCAGAAGATGAATTCTAAGACCGAATTGAGACGTAGGGCAGTGCTAATGAGGCTTTCTAGTAACTTTGGTTCTGGTGCAACAGATCACAATTGGACACTTTTAGAAGTAGCTAGTTGATATCAATTAAATTTTGTATATAAATGTGATATTGATATAAATGTTTATATATTAGCTATATTGCTCTAATAAAAATATTAGCAAGTCTGCCAAAGTAGTGATATAAATCAAAAATCGATTAATCAATTAGTTGATTGAGTTGGCAACTAATCGATTGATTATTACAAATATGATTTTAATTGATTAACCAATTAATCGATTAATCGATTAATCGATTTTCAACTAATAATTGTGACAGATCATAATGAAATCCAGATTAAAATGAAATGATAGTATAAAATCTCGAAAACTAAATTTTTTTAGAGTGCATTTTTTAGGGTTAGGGGTTTAGAGTTAGGGTTAGTTTTAAAAAAAATTATAATAAACAAGTATTAATGGGTTTTAGAAGGCTAGCAGGTTAAGTATAGAATGTAGATTTCATTTTAAATTATGATCTGTGACAATAATTAACTAATTAATTGATGATCCACTAGTCAACAGGTGCATGATCATAGTGTAATGTGACACAGATCATTATGTAAATTACTATATGTAAATGCTACGTTCGCCCAAGGAAAAATATTTTTTTTACTAAGTTAATCGATCTTGTCGACTAATTGAAAGTTGTAGAGCTCGTCGTTGCGGTTCTAATAGTAGTTAATCATCCAAATCAGCCCAGTGGAAGCCAAAATATCTTTAAAAAACATGTTAACGACTATATAAAATCTCTGTGTAAACAATAGATTGTTTACATATAAAATTTTATATAGTCGTTGACAAGTTTTTTAAAGATATCTTGGCTTTCACTAGGCTGATTTGGATGATTTAACTACTATTAGAACCACAACGACGAGCTCTACAATTTTTAATTAGTCGACAAGATCGATTAACTTAGTAAAAAAAATATTTTTCCTTGGGCAAACGTAGCATTTACATATATAGTAATTTACATAATGATCTGTATCACGTTACACTATGATCATGCACCTGATGACTGGTGGATCATCAATAATTGATTATTCGATTAGTTGGTTAATCGATTAGTTGTTTATTGTCCAAAGCATAGTGTAGGACTCTTAAAGAATGAATAAAGTATAACAAAAGTTACGTTTTTGATATATCACAAGTTACGATTTTTGATGCATTGTAGAAAATAAAATAAATAACATAACCTTGAAAAGGATGTCCATATGCATGATGCATGATACAAGACTATTTTGATCAACAAACTGGCTATTTAATTAGGAAACCGTTAAAGCCAGGTTCGATTACGTGACTAGCCGACAGTCATCCTTACTGCTGATCACCCCGACCACTCCCGACCACCCGGAGATTCGAGGACGTATTTTTTTTCATATTTATTTATTTAAAAAAATTCTAAACGTTCAAAATTATTTATATAATCGTTTAACCTTATATTTATTTATTTTTTTTTCAAAAAAAAACAATCGTTCCTATTTACTTAACGTTTCTATTTACTTTTTTTTTTAAAAAAAAATTTTTAACAATAAATTTATTTGTTTAGAACGGGATCCAAGCAAAATTTTAGCTTTTGAATAAATTTGGCCTTTTCATTTTCATTATCACTCTCTTCGACTCTCTAATACTTATTGCATGTCTTCTCCATTAGCTCATTTACGGTAAGTCTCCAATTTTCTGCTGCTCTTTTTGTTTCGTCTTTTTCAAGAGATTCTAAACATACTAACTCACGATGTTTATAAATTTTAAATTCCCCTTCATCGAACATTTGTTGAAATTGTTTCCAAGATTTGGCCGTCAGCAATTTCCTGGGACCGTATATTTGCTTGCGAAAGATATGTTCGCAGGGAAGCATATATTTGCGAAAAAAAAGGCAGTGGCATTCAAGCGAAATCAAACCAGGTAATTCTTTACCTTTCTCTATTCTATTATTAATAGCAAAAATTTCATTGACTAATAATTTTTGAATTGGAAAAGGAAATTTATGAATTTTCTTGAGGATATCATCATCAACACCAATAGCAGATATTTTTTTAACACAAAACTCAAATGCAATGTAATCTGAATCTGAATGTCTCTTCAAATTAAGCGCAACGATCTTATTACAATGCACCAATTAGACCGTATTAAGGTAAGGTTGTTCTCTTTAATTCGCTGTGATACAACTCTAAAGCATTTGTCGATGTTACTTGTAAAAGTAATGGTGAATGCTGACAGGCCCAAAGGGCCCATTGGTGAGTATTCTTCGAATAATATTTTGAAATATATTGTTTAATGGGGAAAGAGAACATTCATTAATTGATTTTTGAACGAACATCTCACAACCAATTTTTGTTCGCTTATTCATGGTTTGGATCATCTTGCTTCGGGTTTCCGATTCATAAATTTTACTCATCCAAGTCTGCATAACGTATACGGTGCAAAAAATGACATCGCATTCCTGTTTACCTTTTTGAAGACCTGGGAAAGCCGGCGCGATACTTTTGACTTCTATATTACTTTGGTCTGCTAGAAAATAACGCGGTTTCCACGAGCTACAAAGTTGTCGAATTATGACCAATGCTGATGCAACGGTTTCGCTATTTTCTTTGCTAACAAAAAATGCCCTCCGATGTCCCAGCACCTATATCCATCTCGAATGTATAGCGTAAACAAACGCCAATCATACCGATTTGTTTTATGTATGGAATCTATGAGGGTTAGCCATCCATGCTGTTGAAGTTTTTCAAGTTGTCTTGGATGTACAAAAGCAAAACCGGAAGATTTGTGAATTTTGTACAATTTGACTTGATACCCTTCTTTTTTTAAAAACGAAATTGCATCTTGGATATCTAATGCTAGTTCAGAGGCACCAATAAGATAGATATTTTCTGGTCCACGGACTTTATACTTTATATTCGCGACCTCTCTCCATTTCAAGTCCTTTATGCTCATATTGAGATCAAGCTTTTCAGATGCATATTCTTTAACTGCACTAACTATTGCTAGTGCAGGATAATTCTTCACGGCTTTCTACTAAGACCCTAACAGCTTGGGAGCGTTTAAGCCTATCACTTTCACCTAATTCATGCGTGTGGTCAGGGGAATCTTGAAACCGTTAACGCGTACTCTTTGCTTGACAACAAACCATGATACTTTTATTTTCGCATTGCATAAGTTTGTCTCTCGAACCTTTGTTTTTCGCCGTTTTTCGCTTGGAATGCCTTCTTTGCGCGTACTTGATTCAAAGGGTTTATTAAAGCGGCATACGAAGGTCTTCCAGAAATTTCTATTAACAAGGTTTTTATAACTATACTCACCCAAATGTTCGTAACTAAAGGTCACCATTCTTCATTGAATTCTTTCATCAGGACTTTGAATGGTTGTTGGACGTTATAAAGTAATATTCATCTTTGATCGCATGTAAGACCCGCAGTTAATTCTATTGCTATGGTGTTTATGGAAGACATTTGCTGCGAGAAGTCCGCTAACTCAGTTATTGGTTGCAGGAACCCCATGCTTGTTTCTTGAGAGAAGTTTTCTTGCCGGAAACACTTATTATTTTGCTACGGTATATATTTATATTTTTTTTATTTTTTTTCATTTTTATTCTATCTTTTTCTTCATTTTTTATTTTATTTACAGAAAATTACACTGTAAAAATGTCTTTTTTTTATTTTTATTTCGTAGAAAGTCTTGTCTTTGTCGAGGGTAAAGTATCAATATGTCCAAGTTTTTTTTTCAGAGAAAGTTGTTTTACTATGCCAATATACCTTATTTAATATATTGATAAGATTATCAATCTTGAATTTGATTGGACTCATAAATAATATGATACCTCAGGCTCCAGATGGTCAGGCCATCGATCACGTGATCGAACCTGGCTTTAATAGTTCCTTTTAATTAGTAAACAGTAAGTAACACAGATCAAATTTGGGGTACGAATATAATTTAGTGATATGTAGTATGTTATTAAAAAAAATTATTCATTAATAAAATAAATTTTTTTTTAAATTTTATGCTTTGAACTTATATCGGTTACTGATTCCTAGTATACCAATATATACTATACTAAATACTAGCATATAACCTGTCGTGTTGCTCTGGAACCAAGTATTATTCTGTCTGTACAAATTAATTTAATAAATAAATATTATTAAATATAGTTAATAAAAACTTTTAAATATTATTGCTAAAATAGATTCAAATTTTATTATTTATAATTAAATAGTAATTGATATATTTAAAGTAAGTTATTTTATATATTTTCAATACATTATACCATATTTTATTTAATTCGTGATCTGTATTAATGATTTGAACCGGGTAAAAAATTCCTAATTGGTTAACCGAGCTAACTTACCCAGATACAATCGGTTTAGCCGTATTGTTTCGGTTAGATCGGTTGATCCGGGTCAACTGAATTAGCTAGATTAACTATATTAGTCGGGTCAACCGAATTAGCCGGTCAACCGAGCTAATCAGGTCAATTAGGTTAATCGGGTTCTGAGACACCGAATTAACCAGGTCAACTGAGTTAGTTGGGTCAACCAGGTCAACCACAAGATAATCAGGTCAACTAAGTTAATCAGATTAGCTGAGTGACCTAATTAACTGTTAACCAGAAGTTGTTCGTTAAACTTTTCTTCATTTAAAGCAATTCTATTGATGGCTAAAAAAAACGGACCACATGCTTATAACAATAGCAAATCGTGATTATAGGATTATCGATTATTTTATTATAGAGATTTAGAGTTATCTGTATATACTGATTATTAGATAAAAGATAAATGAAGTGCCAATTCGCAATGTTTTACTTGATATTATAGTAATTTATTATAAAAATAACCAATTCATACAAAGAAAATTAAATTTATTAAATTTGAAAAATTTTTTCACATTTTTTATGCGATATTTATGTTTCTTATACTAATAACAATCAAGCCACAAACGTGAAGAGTGTCGTGGGCCCTTATATGTAATTATTTTTAATCTGGTCCCATATTTGTAATTATTTTCACTTTCCGGGCCCTTATTTGTAAATTCCTCTAAAACTTATGCAAGTTGCATGCAAAGACCATGATCAAACTTTTCAATAGGTCTGTCGGGCGGCCTGACATTAGTCAATTACGAATGAGGTGCTTGAAAAGGCCAATTATATACGATAGGTATAAAACTCCATATGTGCACCAGTTTTGGTATTGAACATGTGTCCAACAGTTTTGAAAATCATTGGACATATAAAGTTTTATATGTTCAATTCTTTCAAAATTATTGAACACATGTCCAATGCAATGCTGAATGCACCTTCTAAAGTGCACATGCTCTAAAATTCTGGCCCAAGTATCTACATGACCTCCATAAATGTATTGTTCTCTAAGTGCACATTATTAGAGTTTGGTCCAAAAGCATGCTCTTAAAGAGTTTTAACCGACTAGAAATATAAATAACTCTATAATAATCGGCATGAATGAAGTTTTGAATGTGTTAATTTAAAAGCGTATAAGTACTAAATAGAAAAATATATATATTTAGATTATATGAAATTAAGCCCAAGTGTAATGTTGAAAGATTTCTAGATCGGCAGCAGTGCTAAGTAATGAGTGTCCGGCACATCTTTTTTATAAATGACCTTATAGAGATCATGATGATTATTTGTACAAAATATGCATATTTGCATAAATAATCATTGTGATCTCTATAAGGTCGCTTATAAAAAAGAGAACGTGAAACACCAAGTATATTCCTTGCCTAGATCGTTTAAGTGGCGAAAATAGTAGATCTCGAAACTCAGGTAAAAAACCACCAGTCTTAGTAGATAGATTTGGGTCTTGTTGATTAATAAATGAAAGGTTAATGCTAATCGTGGCTTACTATCAAAGTAATAGATGTTATGAGTTTTAATTGATTAATAACAAATTTGTAAATTAAAAATACCTGGCTTTATATGATCCCGGGTCTGAGGACTTGAGAATTCTCCGATTGATTATACAAATGATGAATTTTTTATATTATAATTGGGTTAAACGATTAATCATAGTCAGAAAATTCTCAAATCCCCAGACTAACAATTTTATATACCAATCCTCATATAAAATATAATCAAATCTTGTGGGGTGATCTCGGTAAATCAAAAAATCTTCGTAGGCTAAAGATAGTAAAAATGAACGAATGCGTGTTAGAACTTATTTATCTGTATATAACTTTAAGTCAAGTTTAGGTGGCCTTATCTATCTCCGTCATGAGAGCATAGCGTTATAGATCTTAATATAGAGTCGAAGGTTTTCTAAGTAAAGTATAAACACTATACCTCAACACTTATTATATTCTTAAATCTCTACTAAATGTACGTACCCATTTATTATCTGGTGTTACAAGAACCGGGACATATCTTGGATCAGATTTAAAAAATTCACAAATTATAAGCCACAAAAATTGATATCGGGTTAACTGATTATGTCAGGTTAATCTATATCTGGTCAACCGATTATATCTGGTCAACCGATTTATATCGAGTCAACCGATTATATCTGGTCAACTGATTATATCGGGTCAACTGAATAACCAGATTAACCGGTTAAGCATTTGCTTAACTGGTTCATCCGATTTTTTTCGGTTTGGTTCGGTTACCCGATTATGGTCTAACCGGTTCACATCACTAATCTGTATACCAAACAGGGGCTGTATATATTACCATATATAGTAAAATTGAAGAAAATCAATTATCTGTTTATCAAATTTCTGGAATCTGGCACTGTCAGAGCAATAACGAATTTTTTTATTAAGCTAACCTTCCTTCTTTACTAAACAAAAGTTGTAGAGCACATTCTTGCGATTCTAATGGTGGTAAAATCATTAAAATTGGCCTAGTAGATCACAAGATATCATTAAAAAACAGTTTGCGAACATATAGAGTTTCTATGTAAACAATAATATTGTTTACATAGAAACTCTATATAGTCGCGAAATGTTTTTTAATGATATATTGTGATCTACTGAGCCAATTTTAATGATTTTACTACCATTAGAATCGCAAGAATGTGCTCTACAACTTTTGTTTAGTAAAGAAGGAAGGTTAGCTTAGTAAAAAAATTCATTATTGCTCTAACAGTGCCAGATTCCAGAAATTTGATAAACAATAATTGATTTTCCCTATATATTACTATAGATTTTTACTGTTTGGTATATGGATTACAAATTAAGTATATAATATTGATTATGCATCGATTAATATTGCAAAATCTGTTCAAACAGGCAAATAATTGGCTAACATGTACTGCTTCACAATACATATCAGCTAATCATTTGACTGTTTAGATGGATTTTACGATATCTATCAACGCATGATTCAATATTAATGGTATCCAGCAACTATAATCATGGCGTAATAAAACTGTATGACTAATTATATCACCGATTTGCATAAATAGATTAGATCGATAAAGAATCTTTTTTTTAAATGTAAACAAAAAATTTTTTCTTATGTAGTGCTTTTTTGCACTTTATGACATTAATATAAAAAAAATTTTTACACTCTTTAAATTGACATTAGCATATAAAAAAATTTCTTACACACTCTAAATCTGGACTAAGCCATACTTGAAGGACATAAGTACTTTTCATCTTGCATTTTGAAGGACGTAAAGGACGTCGTCACATTTTTACAACCTAATTAGCACAATCAGTATAACTGTATAAACAGCATAACCAGGCATAACCAGCTTAAACAAGTATATAGCGTAACCAGGCACAACCTTTTTGAAAATCATAATTAATATAATTACTTGTAATAAAGTCACTGTCAATAAGTTTCAAGCAAAGTAAAAAATAAGATGTCGAATAAAAAGCAAAAAACATCCCGTACTAGTGCCAAAGTATTATTTTAGTTTTTTTTTTTTGTTTTAAATTATGAGTTATAGTTATTTATAATTCAAATTTTTATCATATAGATATTTAAATATGTGGAACCTTAGTTGGAAGATCTAAGAGCCATTTGGGAAAATTCAAAAGTACAAGCAATACATAAAGCAACCCAAGTATGGGTAAAAGCTCTGGAAGCTTTTGTACGGATATTGTTTATGATAGAATAATTGAGGATATAAATTCTAAGTCAGTATTGAAGGATCAGTTATCACGTTTTGTATGTGTGATGAAACATGAGGATGGTAATGAATACCACGCATCATCTATATGAAATTGCAAAGCAGCACTTTGGCGTTATCTAAATGAACATTCGGTTATGTAAAACCAGTAGATATTTTAAACCCAAAGGTTTACTATGATCTGAATACTATTGTAAATGGAAAGTTGAAAAGCCTTGCTACAGTAGATTTGAGTGAATGTAATGGTGCTAATAGTTTAACAAAGCAAGAGGTAAGTGTGTGGCGACATAGTGTAGTTGGATTGTTGTCACCCCTCCAAGTAGTTGTAACAAAAGGTACAGAGTCCAAATCCCACTGGAGACAATTTTGAAAAATTTACCTGCGTTATGGTAACCGGATGTACAAATCTGTTTCCTAGGTTATACCAACTCGTATTGGGATCTCTGGCGTTGTGTTATGCACAAAACTGGGCGCATAGATCCTGGGGAGCGCAGGCACTGTGTTATGCACAGAACCGTAGGACAACAGGAAACCATACTTGGCAAGACCCGAGTAAGAGGTAGCTAACTTTCGACGGTGCCCAAACAGGAATCGGATGGGAACTGACCGGTTCGGACTGACTGGAAGTGGACTTACGATCAAAGAGTTTATGGCAGACCCTACCAACCGGACCGCTGGAGGTCGCACTGGAGGAAAAGGACATGTGTTGTGAAATCATGTACCAGGGGTTGGAAGCCCCTGGGTTCACCAGGGCAAACCAACCCTTCCAGGTCTTCGGATTAGAAGTAAGAAAGCAACCGAGGGAAGGAAAGTTCTTGGGGAAAGAAACTGAAAGAGGAACGGGGTGGTACTGGGATCATGTGAACTTTACAAGGGCAGAAGTAGGTAATGATAGGGGGCAACCCCTGTTGCTACCAAAGAGTAGGTGATACCTGTGTGGAACAGGAAAACACTCTATGTAGGGTGCCAAGGTCTAATATATCTTGAATAAAAGCCAATCTCCAAAGTGGGCATTTTGACACTAAAAAAAAAAAAAACAAAGCAAGAGGTTGAGAAAATTCTGGAACACCCTACTATACAAGGCAATTTTCTCGAAGGATTGTTACGACATATCTTTTTTTATAATACTGTATTATTAGCATTACGTGGAGGTGAACATCAGAATTTGAAAATTGAGAACTTTGTGAAAAGGCTTGATGAAGGCATTGATGTAAAGATTTACAAATCCAAGACGAATCAAAGGGGGTTGGATAGTTATCATGCACAAGCAGAAACGATTAGTCTGCCTAATATTCAAAGTATTATTAATGACTACAAATTTTACTTTTCAAAACATCTGATAAAGGCTGTTTCAAACTTTTACTTAAAGCCCTGCGATCCGAATGCATAAGTATTTGATTAACTAATTTTTTTTAAAATTTAGTTTCTAAAATATGGTTCAACTTTTTTAATACAGATAATTTTAGCACACAATGGTACTATGCATGTGCCCAACTGGAACGTGTAGTGAGGAATTACTTTAAAACGATATATGAGGATACAGATATTTCTATTGGCAATAGAAATATTTCCAATCACTCTGGGCAAAAATCATCAGTTCAAATCTTAAAAAACCTCAGATATTCTAACTCAATCGTTATGTCAATCATGAGGCATAGGTCATTACAAGGTTTAGTGCCATACAAACATCCCAAATTAACTATGCAGCAAGAATAATTGGGTAGCTTTTTTAATACACTAACTTCGATTGCAAATACACCAACTAAAGATCAGGTTCAAGGTGAAAAGAATTTGACAAAAACCCCTAATAATTTATATGAATTTGTTCCTGCAAGTAGTTATTGTTCGTTCAGTTCAGAAATTCAAGATAATTTATTAGCAGCCATATCTGTACCACTATCACAAGATACATTTGAATTATTGTCACAAGATATGCCTGAACTAGATATATTTGAACTAGATACGCCTGAACCACCTGAACTACTGTCACAAGATTTGTCTGAACTACCATCACAATATAAATCTAAAGCTTTGCGAAGTGCATTAATTGAGCTCGACCAAAACGTTCATATTAGTCAAATTGAAATGCAATTTAATCAGGAGAATGAAAGTAAAAAAACAAAAACAAAAAAATAAGGAAGCTTTAGAAAAATTACTTACCAGTAATACTTTTAATAATTGCACATTTAATTTCTGTCATTATAAATACTTTTAATATTTGCATGCATATCTCAATTTTTAAATATAAAATATATAAAAAATTAATGTAAATTTTAATAAATATGCACTTATTTGCTTTATCTATATATTTAAAAACACTAATGGTTATACAATTTATGCACTGTCACGTTTAGATTGCTATGTATAAATAAATTGTGTAACAAAATACATTGAAAACGTTTAAGTGAAAATATTTCAGCATTCACTAATGAAATTCAATGAAATTTTCTATTCTATATATTTAAAAACACTAAGGGGAGTGACAAAAATCAGATGATTTTTTAGGGTGAGAGGGGGTAAAAAAAAGTGAAATTATATATAAGGAACCTGACTATATATATATTAAAGAAGAGGGAGGAGGGTAGATCTCTGATAAAAAATAATCAGGTGATTAATGACACGGCCCTAACGGTTATACATTTTATGCATTGTCACATTTAGAATGCTTTGTATAAATAAATACGCCAATCAGATTTTTAATGTAAAACCAATAAATTATTTAACAAATATTTTTTTTATTATGTTAATTTGTTTTAAATATAAGCTGTTAGCGAAGTGATGGGTTATACCTAGTATATTCTAAAATTGTTGAATATTTGTTTGTATAACATGTTGTGATATAAAAATATCAATGAAAAAAAACTATAATCATAAGAGTTTGCTGGATAAAAATTATTTATTCTAATAGAATTAATATTTCTATTTAGTTTTATTGAATTTGAAAATTATTTTTTTATTGTCTGTCTTTTAATTTTAATTTTTGAATAATTATTCCTAAATTTGGGATGAAATTAACAATAATAATTGGTCACTATAAAGGATTCCAAATATTTTAAACTATAAATAAATTCTTTTCAAAAATAAACTACACTTTTTGGCCAAAAAGTTATACCAAAAAATATAGGAATAGCTTATTTTTAAATTGATGAATTTTTTGAAAAGCTAAAAAATGTGCTAATAAAAAATTGTTTAAATGCTACCAAAGTTTTATTATATATATATTTCGATGTTCTGAACAACTTTACTTAATAGTACTTTTGAAGTTTACTTAGTAAAATTTAGAGCTTTATATATAGTAACTGCTAACAATTTTAAAAAAATAAGAGAGATAGTTTCTTTTGGAGGTTGCTTATTTTTGGAAACATAAGGCCCAATATTGGTTCAAAATAAACCTGACATTGGTTTAAATAAACCTGATCTTGGTTCAAATAAATATTGTTTTGGTTAAAATAAACCCATCTCTATTTATTTGAATCTAATTTTGGTTAAATAAATTTGTTTTTATTTATTTGAACCTGATTTTGGTACAAATAAACCCGATTTTGGTTCAAATGAACCCAACTTAGGCTCAAGCAAAAAAGTTACCAAATAAGTACTTGTATAACATTATACAACATTAATTTTGTATAACCAAAAATTATTTTTGTAAAATTAGTGCAATGAGCTTTTGTGTAATATACATGCATATTTTTGTTATACTAACATGTAATTGGTCACAATAGGGTCTTCCAACACGTGATTCCAATTATTTTAAACTATAGATAAGAGTATAAGAGATTGTACGTACAGTACATATCAGATATTTAACTAATTGATTAGTTGATTAATCAACTAATCAACCAATCAATTAACTGATTACCGGTAATCGATTAATCGATTAGTTGATTAGTTAAAAATAATCAACTATTAATTGATTGTTTAAAAATTTTCAACTACATCAGCAAATTTATAATAGCATAATCTTACGTAAGATCTTACGAATCGTAATATAAGCAAAATATTATGTAATATATTTTGAAATATCAATTTTCGAAATATTACGAAAGTAATTTCGAAATATTTCGAAATATATTACAAAATATTTCAAACTCTTTCAAAATATTTTAGGACTAGAAAACCAAGCTAGATTAGTAGATCTGTAACCTGGATCGCGCATTAGACTGATTTTTTGAAATAGTTCGAAATAGTTTGATGATGTTCAAATTCTGTACTACAATATCAGATTAGATCTTTTGTTTATAATTAAATCTTCTATTTTGTTTTTTTCACATTTTTTTCATTTTGTTTTCGCTCGTTTTTTTTGTTTTCTTTGTTTTTTTTTCATTTTTTTTTATTTATTTATTTTTTAATTTTTTTATTTTATTTTTATTTCAGCACTTTACAAAAAAAACAACCAACTTTTCAAAACGTTGCGTATACCAACTACAACTTCTGACACTTTTAGGAACACACTCTCAGCAATTTTTAAATTTTCAAGAATGCTTCTTTAAAAAAATGGGCACAAGTTTTTGCAAGTTTTTGCAAGATTTTGCAAGTTCTTGCAAGGTTTCGCTTCATTTATTTTTTTGTTTCATATTTTTTTTTTGTTTTTTAGTTTATTTTTAAAATTTTTTTTATTAATTTATTTTATTTCGGCACTTTGCGAGAAAAACAAACAACTTTTCAAAACCTTGTGCATGCCAACTACGACTTTTGACACTTTCAAGAACACATACCAGCAATTTATAATTTTAAAGAATACTTTTTTAGAAGAATGGACGCAAGTTATCGCAAGGTTTTACAAATTTTTGCAAGTTTTTGCAAGGTTTTGTTTATTTATTTTTTCGTTTTGTGCTTTTTGGGTTTGTTTTTTTGGTTTATTTTTAAAATTTTTTTATTAATTTATTTTATTTTGGCACTTTGTGAGAAAAACAACACTTTTCGAAACATTGCACATGTTAACTATGACTTCTGACACTTTCAAGAGCACACCCCCAGCAATTTCTAAATTTTCAAAAATGCTTCTTTAGTGAAATAGGCACAAGTTTTCGCAAGTTTTTGCTAATTTTTGCAAGTTTTTGCAGGTTCTTGCAAGGTTTCGCTTCATTTTTTTTGTTTCGTGTTTTTTGTTTTTGTTTTTTTTGGGTTATTTTTAAATTTTTTTTATTAATTTATTTTATTTTGGCACTTTGCGAGAAAAACAACAACTTTTTTAAACCTTGCACATGCCAACTACAACTTCTGACACTTTCAAAAACGATAGAAAACAAAGAAGCGATGATAATAGCTAACTATGGGGTAAGCGAAAATAAGTATATAGGGATAGTTTTTTGTATATAGTAATAGAATTAAATGCGACGAAGTGTGAAAGTAGTTTAAAATATTTGTAATAATATAAAAATAATATATAATATATAATAAAGTATGTAATTTTAATTAAAAATGTATATTTAATAAATGTAAAATATAATATATAATAATAATAAATAAAAAAAATAAAATTTTATATTAAATTGCGAAACCATGCGAAATATTGCGAAAACCTGTAAAAAAGTATAATTATGTAAATATGTATATCATTTATTTATTTTTTAAAAACTTTTAAAAATTTGCGAAAATTTGCAAAATATTGCGAAACAATGCGAAAATATCAAAATATTACCCCCTGCTTGCATTAGTTTATTGATCTGCATGAGTATGCAACCCCTGTAGAGGAGGTAATTTGCATTTTTTTATTTGGTCTATTTCACAATATTTCGCAATATATTTCGAAATATTTCGAAATAATAACCGTAATATTACCATAATATAACGTAATATATTACATAATATGCCGCATTGATCGTAAGATTTTCGTAATATTATGGCCATAATATCTTACGTAAGATTATGTATATATAATTCACTGATGTAACTAATCGATTATAATTTTTTGCTTGATTCATAATACTATGCCAAAGTAAAAAAAATTTTAACAGTTTAATAAAAATTTAACATATTGCTATTACTATTTAATCTATTTAAATCTTTGTTAAAATACAACATATTTAAACTTGATTTTCATGAGTATCCTAGCCATGGCAAAAAAGTTCAAATCATGTAACAATCTGCAGTAAAATTAGCCAATAGTGATTTTTAATTTGGTGTAATATAACATGATCAGAAAAATTCAAATAAATGTTCACTCTAAAGAAATTAGAAGAAATCACTCATTTCTCGACAAACTTAATCCTTCTGCACTAACAAAAAATATTTCTTGTTCGATTTTACTATATGCAATGCTAATTTCAAACCCTAACAATAACCCTAATATTAATAAATTTAAACAATTTAAAGCAAAAATTTTGATAAATTTCTATTAATTTATATAAAATTTCAATAAATTTTAATTGATTACACAAAAATTTCAATAAATTTCGAGTTTTCCATAAGCAATTTCAATTTATGGGTGAGTCAGTAGAAACGCACTATATTTTTCTAAGTAAATTTTTTTAAAACTTTAAACAAGAATAACCCAGCAAAAACTTAATAGAAATTTTTTAAAATTAATTCTAAAAACTTGTAGAATTTATTTAAAAAATTTTTACTAAATTTGGTGAAGTTTTTGCTAAGTTATTTTTGTTTAAAGGTTCAAAAAATTTCATTAAAAAAGATATGGTGCGTTTCTACTGGCTCACCCCAATAAAGCTAATTAAAACAAGAATTTCAATTCAATTCTATTTAAAAAATATAAATATGAGCATTCGAAGAGAATTTTCACTTAAAATATTTCTGCCATCATTTAAAATGTTGTTATCAACAGAAAAAACTACATTCTATGCCAGATAATCAGGTTCAAAGTTTAGTATGAACATTTTTTTAGTGTTGAACTCGTCCAATAATGTGATTTTTTATGATTTTCTGAAAAATTTTAAATTTCGATTTGAATTCGAAAATTTTACGTGTCCCTGGGCTAAGGTACCCGATTTTCATACAATATATCCTTACTGTAAAAACTTGAAATAACGTGTTATTTTGATCACCAGCCCAATGCAAAGAATATTGCAGATGGCGCAAAACGAAATATTCGTGGATGAGAACAAATAAAAAATTTCAACAGACTTGTGGCCTAATGCGGAGTCGTACAAAATTATAATCTAGTAAACTTAGTAAATTTTATTTTTATTTTTCAAATATAAACCGATTAAACTCGGTTTTACATACGAAAAATAAAACCGGATCCAAACTCTAGGTCAGATTAAAGAAAATTTTTAGAAAATAAGATTAGCGCAATCTATATTAGGTTACAAGTCTTGAATAAATTGTTTTGACAAGTAGAATGTTAAAAATTAATTCTATAAGTTCTATACAAATCGTTCTTAGACAAATTCTAAAAAGAGCTTTATTACTTGATAAAAAACGTTAATGCTATTATTCTTAATGCAAAACATATTATATAAATCATGTACAAATTATTAAATTTTTAGAAAATCCTTAAATAAATCCTTAAACTCATCGATAATTGGTGTAATGTCCTTATCAGTCAATATAGACATCGGAAATTTTGCTCGATTAAAAAAATTTTTTCTAACTTCACCATTTCCTAATTTTCGTCTTGCTACTAACAAATTTTTAGCAAATTTTATATTACGACTACGGGTTCCTTTTTTTTGATAAAATGTGCTAGTATCACTCTTTTTCTTCAGGTCAGTATTATTATACTTTCTTGAATGCTTGGTATTGGGTCTGTTTTTATTTTTTACAGTTTTTTTGTATTCATCGATTATCTTTTGATCAGACTCGCTGGGAAATTCGTTTAATATGTTATCGATAAGGGCAAGTTCAGAATAAATCGGTGTTAAATTCATATATTCTAAAAAATTGGAAAGTTCTTCTCGATAATTGTTCCATTTTTCAGTATCTAGTGAGTCAGGCATAGTAGGTTTTATTTCATAATGTTCTGCTGGTGATCGAATCCGTTCTTTGTAATAATCCATCCATTTTTGTGTCAGAATTTGTTAAAGAAGGTTCTTTATTAATAGATGATTCGGATTCGTTATCACTCATTATGAAGGAAAGAAAGTTCTTAATTTCGAAAGTTGTGCATCTGCATGAAGGCGGATACCATGATATAATTTTGGAAAAATTTTTGAACATCCTTCTGAATCATAAAATATCACGTTTATCGTAACCAAAAATTTTTAATACGGTACAAATAGATCTTTTATATTAAATTATTTAGATTGGTCGACTCCAAAAGCTCCATGTACAATTAGTTTTTTGATACTAATAGATAATATTAATATATTATCCGTAGATTATTTTGTTATGATAATTATACTATACAAAGCTTCAGATATTTATTATTCAAGCAAATGAATCTCTTATTGATCTATAGACCAAAGTTTAAATTGGTCGGCACCAAAAGTTCATGCACAATTGGCTCGAAAGGTTCAATATCGGCAATTTCATCATTTGAGATGAGAAGGTAGAATTAAAGGTGATTCTCATTTTTAAAACAAGATGTTACATTATTCAGAATTTATATAGTTTCTTTCATGAATAATTAATAAACGCTCATTAGGGTACATTCTTAAAACGAGATGTCACGTTATTCAGAATTTACATAGCTTCTTTCATAATCAATAAATTACTTTTAATTCCAATAAATTTAAATTTTTCTGAAAAGGTTTAATACTATTTATATTGGAAATAAGAATTTTTTTAGTCAAAAAATCTGACTTAGATCGGAAAGGTTATATATAAAATTAAGAAATGCAGGTATTTTATGCATCACACATATATAATGCACAATTTTTTAGAAATTAGACCTTTACCCCGAAATAACGGCCATGCGCGTACTCGAAATAACGCGCAGGTGCGCGTTATTTCGAGTAAATACGGTAAAATCAGTTTAATCAATTGGAGAAAGAAAATATATAATTAACAGCCAAATTACAATAATTATAATTAATTCAATAATTAATATAAAAATCAGAAATATATTGCAAGTACGCAATTTCAAGAGTGTTTTTTTTACATCTCTAAAATGTAATTTTTCCTGACGAATTTTTTCCTTAGTTTTAAAATTCATTAATTTTTTGATGCTTAGAATTTTTAGTTCATTTCCGGAAATAACATCCCACCAGATTTTTATCTTTGTTGACGATACGCAGTTCTATTATACTTAAAAATTGAATTAGCATGAAGTTAGGAATATCAGCACAAGCTTTCATTACCTTATATTGCTTTATATGAAATTCGCTTTCTTCACGGTGCACAATTTTAAAATATTCTAAAAAACTTAGACAATAACCGCTTTCCAACTGAGAATCGATCTTAAAGTCCCGTTGTTTGATTCTATAGAGTAAAAAATCATACAAGTTCCAAGAAGTTATTTCCCTATCTTTAAAGACCGAAATTCTGCAATATATGATGTACTAGCCAATCAGATTGTTGGATTAGCACATGATTGACAACAGTACGTACTGTACGTACAGTACATTGTTTTAATCCTATAAACATGTAGAATGAAAACAAAGAAAATTTATTGAGATTGGAGAAATATTCATATAAATTTTTTAAAAAACATTTTACCTGGAGTTATGCCTAATTTTGCCCGGAATTATACTTAATTTTACCTGAAATTATACTTAATTTTGCTTTAATTTTGCTAAAACATAGACTTAGGTAGCTCTCCGTTATTTCGAATACGCCCATGCGCGTTATTTTCGAAAAAAGCATAAAATTCCAATCCTGAATATTGCTATTTTGTAAATCAGTTGGTATGTTGCAAGAGGCGCGCGTCATTTCGGGACGCCCATGGGCGTTATTTCAAAACCATGTTTAAAGGATTCAATTTCGAAATAACGCCCATGCCCGTTATTTCGAGTTTTTATGATACATTTTTCTATTTATTATTTATGAATGTCTATTACTTGACATTTTTGGTTAGCAACCCCGGGTCAATCATAGACCATTTTCCGTATTCACTTCTTGTATTTGTCGCACTTTTTGCGATTTTGATTGGTCGTATGCAACGGAAATCTCGGAATCGATCCTTCCATTGTATGTTAATCCTACCTTTATAGTATTAGGCATTCTTATGTATTCTTAGTGGTGTGAATTTCGCGTATACGCGATATTTTGAGCGTATACGTGCTTGCATAAACTTGATAGCCTGTGGGAAAGCATGTGTAAGTCATAATTAGTGTAGACATTACCGTCTTAGCGTAAACATTATGAGAAATGAGAATGTATTTAAAGGGTTGCTCTCGCTCTTAGTTCACAATCTAATGTAAGTTCTGAAAACATCCTTAAATAAAGAATACATAAAATATACATTCTTTCATATAATAAATACCTAAAACCATAAAATACGAGTTCCCTAATTTTTCATCTAGTTCCCGCATCCTCTCACACGTCAACATCGGAGTTAAACCTGGCATGATTAATGGAACTTTCCTGTGACACCAATTACTATTATGTTGAACAGTATTACATAAAATCTGTTACAAATATTGTCAAACCTCCCTAAATGCAACCCTTCTAAATGTAACCTCAAGTTCTGACCCAAGAATATTTCTAACCTCCATAAATGTAATTTTCTCTAAAATGTATATTGTCAAAAGTTTGGTCACAATGAATTGCATTTAGGGAGGTCGGACAGTATCGTATGTAACGAAAGAAAGTTCTGTTTATTATAAGTATGTTTTATTCACGATGCAATAAACGTTCTTTGAAGATGCAACATTTGTTTTATCTACTTGACCGGCCACAATAACCTTTTATAAAGAAAATGAAGCTTCTTTGTTGCATTTACATTTTATTGCTAAACTTTCAATTATCCTATATTTAGTTAAAGCATACACCCCAATACCTCGTTATTCACATTGTGCCACATTAATTGGCAATAAACTTTATATATTAGGTGGTAATGCTAATAATACTAGTTTTGTCTTTGCACCCACAAAAGATCGCTTCTTTTTTCTCGATGCCTCTGCCGCATTTAATATGACAAATATTCCATGGGCGGATCTGTCCAACATTGTTGGTACTCCCATACAAAGCGGAGCAACAGTATCTGCCGGTGGTCCAAACAAGGACATCATTTTCTTAGTTGGAGGATCATTTGAGAATTCTAGCTATGACATTCCTTTAGTTTACACATTCGATACTGTAAAAAATGTGTGGAATACCCCTATTATCAAAGGGACACAGCCGACTAGACGTAATTACATTTATTCAATAATTGATGTTACAGGTAAAATGTATCTTTTCGGTGGATCATATGACGTTGTAACAGGAAATTCGAGCTGGTCTCTTGAAAATCGAATGGATATTTTAGACACTATTGAATTAACTTGGTCAATTGGATCTCAACCTCAAGCTCCCACACCAAGAGATGGATATTCCGCTACTTTACTGCCAAATGGTATTATTGCTTATATAGGCGGATACGGAGTTGATGGACCAACAAACTTAAAAGAGGTTTGACAATTAATTTAGTTATTTCTTTATTAATAAATTATTTACTAACTTAATTATATTTTTAAGATATATTTGTATGATACAAAAAATAATGCGTGGGAAACAATGGTAAACCGGCATTAAATGCACAAGTAGAAATTTTAATTTGCTAAAGTAAAAATAGATAGTACAAGACAGATAATTAGCAAATCAAAATTTTTACCTCGATATTATATAGTCGACTTAGTCGCCTAATGTGATTTATTATTTTTTTTTTTTAGATTACCGTCGGAACCATTCCTGATGCACGTGCGCATCATTCATCAGTGCTTGGTAAGTTAACTTTAATCCACTAGAGCTCTACTATTAAATTTACTTATCTGTTATACTGCGTATTTATTTGTAGGATTAAATAATGATCGTATTATTATTTATGGAGGATTTTATAGTTCTACATCACCAGCAGTAGCTCATGATCTTTCTGTGCTAGATATACGTAATAAACCATATCGATGGTTTACGCCAAATATTTCTGGTACTATTCCACCTACACCTTCAGCTCATACTGCTAATGTGGTCGGAAGATATATGATCGTTACTTATGGTATAGAGTTTAGTGGTTTATTATTTTTATTTTCATTTACAAATATTTGATTTATTATTAATCAAATCTGTAGGCTTCCTCTATTCAAAACAATATGTAAATCCCGACGTGTATATTCTTGATATTGGTAATGATTCTGAATATAAATGGGTCACATCATTTGATCCTAAATTATCTCTTACTCCAAGTCCTAATCCAAGCCCTAATCCAAGTCCCATTCAAAATGGATCTAGTATTAGTATTGGTACAATGATTGGGGCTATAATCGGAACATTCATAGGTGGTATCTTGCTTACAATTTTTGCATTGATGATTTATCGATGGTATAAAAGAAAACATCCACGTGCGATCCCAACTCACGGAAGTCAAGCTATATATTAATCACTAAAAATTTTCCCATTTTATTGCAAGTAAAAAAATCAATAATATGTAACTAAATGTTGTTCTTTACAAATTGATATATAGATGTAATATGAATTGTCTATAAAAATTTATATCATGTGTAACACGTGACTCAATGGAATTTTTGAACTTTGGAACTCTGATATCAAATAAACTAAATAATTTATAACACTAGATGTTTTTATTAAACTCACACGATATTGTATAAAATAATGTTGTCTTTATATATTTTAACGCCTGAAAATGATTGATGTTTTTTTTTGGAGCAAATTTATAAAATGCCATCATAGTCAAAAATAAAAAATATACAGTAATAATAAAAGGTATCATAAAATAGAAAATATACAGTAATAATAAAAGATATCATAATAATAATAATAAATATTATGAATAATAAACAAAGTTCATTTGATGATGTTTAAGGTTAAATAGAAATTCAAGAACAACAACACTTTCTGTTTGCTAAAATAAAAAAAAAAAAAAAGGTAAGAATAGAAAAGACACGAATAAGTCACATATATTTAACCATATATAACTTACCTAAACTATCACTAGAACCTGGTGATTTAAATGGATTAGGTTGTACATCCTGAATTCCAGTATTTCTCATAATAATATCTCTCATAGTAGCGGTTTTAATTAATGCAATTTCATCACTTGTATATTTTGATCCTTCATACCAAAATCTATCAGAACTTCTTTTCCGTAAATATTCTTCTCTTATAATTCCAGTAATTGTTGGTGGTAAAGGAGTAGTTGCACCTTTACTCTCAGCAAACATTCCAACAATTGCATCTACTTTATTAACTTTACCATAAATCTGTTGTAATTTTTTTGCTGATGTTCTGTTATTTGTAATTACATTAAAACAATCTTCAGAATCTTGCTCGCTTGTTCGATTACAATTTGAATTGACGTAAACGCTTCCCTCAGGATGATATACAGCACGGTATGTATCATAATCCGAAAGACCGAGTAAACGACCTTTTATTTAAAAAGAAAAAAGTTAAAAAAAACTATCAAGATACGTTATTGATATAATGATATGAAGATCTTACCTCTAGCAATATCCATAGCTGCCATGTCATTACAGCCAGGCATGTTTCGCAAAGTACTTGAATATATTAAACCAAATTCCGCAGCTGGTTCTCTCAACATGCTAACAATCATATTATCATAACCATTTCCACTTGATCCCGAAGCTAAAGTTAAAATTCTATATTCAATTAAACAATTAGATTATATAATGTATAAAAAAAAAAAAGTTTAATTTGATTTAATTTTTTGATAGGATTTAATTACCTAACAGGAGTATAATCAAGTTGTCCATCAGTAAAGTTTAAACTTTGAAATGGAGTTGGAACTCTGACAGATTTTCCCATAAAATAAAGTCGATTTGGATGAGAATCAGGGTATTTTAAATCAGGATGAGGTTCAAATGGTTCACCAGTACATCCATCAATTAGATTATATGGTCGAATATTTGCATGACCATATCTGAACGCAGCACCAGCAAAATGAGTTGATGTGTCAGGTAATTCTGAATCGTTATAACCTGAATATGGTGGCATTTTAAAACCAAGTACAGCAGGTATATATTCTTCAAAGATTATACGTTGATATTCTCCAATTACAATTTTTCTAGCCTTTTGAAAAATTTCTTCATCTTTTAATCCAGGGGTTTCCTTTACTATATTTTCCGCCCAATAATTATGTTCACGAATCCAAAGTGTATGTATAATGCATAATTGAATGTTTTCTGAACAACGCTTGTCACCACTAACAAGTGCATCCTCAACCTTAATTGATGGAGGTAAAAGACTAGGGGGAAGATTTACTTTAACAGAACTTGGTGCCATATTTTTTATAGAAATATTATTTAGTTTAGTGTTATAAGCACCACCATTTCCTATAAAATCTTCAGTAACTAATTTGCCATCTTTAAGAGTTCTAAGCTTATATGCAGTATCATTATCTGTACCATATATTGTTGATAGGTCAAGGAAAGAATTTCCAAAACTGACTGGGTTCAAGGTGGAATCCATTACACGACCCCATGAGAGTGACATTAACATGTCTGAAAAATAAAATATTCATTATTAGCACTTAGCACTAGTTAATAAGCAAAAATGAATTATTTGATTGATGCTTACATGTAGATTTAGTAGGATTGAATAAACTTGCATTACCATAGACTTTATCATTAGTAATGTCACCTATCATAAATTTTGGCGAGTTTTGATTAGCAGCATCTTCAAGATCATGATTAATGAATTGACCAAAAAACTATTTTTTTTAAAAAAAAAAAAAAAAAAAAAAAAAAAAAAAAGAGTCAACATATGATATCACGTGAACACTGTTTCATATTTTCAAAATACTTACGACTTCGAACATTGACTTTCGTGTCGTGGATATGATATCATCAGACATAGGGCTACCTGAAAATACAGGATCTTGACCACTATCAGATAACATATTTGAAATCATTCTAGCATCTATTTTTAATACAGGTTCACCAGTAACGCCATCTTTGTAATACGCAGGAAAACTTCCTCTCCAATAAATTCTATTAGGAGTTCCCCAATTTGAATGGTTAAGATTATTACAAGATCCATCATAATTTCGAATATCTAGATCTGTTCCATTACATGGTCGCTCTGCTTGTTCATTTGGTAATGTGGTATCATCAGTTACATAAGTCGCAGCAAGAACAATTAATGGTTGGTTTGTGTAGATAAATAGACATATCAAGTATAGCGAAAAAAAAATAGGATTATCAATTAGATTCATGATACAGTACGTTACGTAGTTATGATCAAAAAAACTTTTTCGATGAAAAGAAATAAAAAATTACTTTCACTTATTTATGTATTTTTTTTTGATCGACGGTAATCGAGATCTTTTAAAATTATTCGTTAGACAAATTTGGATCTATCATATAACTAAAATAATGCATTTGAATATATTTCCCAAAAAGCGAGTAGATTGATTTTAACAACTAAATTAGATTAATTTGAATTACTCTTGTCAAGTTTTATTTTTATTTCACATGTATGGTTTAAAAATATTAATATTTATAGATATAATGTGTCTATAAAAATGATAAACTATTAATAACATCTAAAAAAAAAAACAAGAAAGAAAAAAAAAGGAAAAAAAAAAGAATAACAATAATGGGAAATTCTATTTTCATCCGGGTTAAAGTCACCCCGATAATCTAGTTGTTAGGGTAGATGAATTTAATGATCTTATATGAATTTATATTATATCTGATATAGTATGGGTGTTAATTAACTTTTAGTTTACTATTTATCTGGAAATCGAACAACGTTCTAAGCTTTTAATTATATAATTATATAACGATAACATATTATATCTATACATATACGCATTCACACAGCCACGATTATTAATTTTCTCTATTATTATTAGGGAAATTCTATTTTCACCCGGGTTAAATCACCCGATATATAATTTTTATTAGGTATTTTTGCTAAAAAAAAAATAATTGATCTATATTTACATATACAGTATACCATTATATACCATTATATACCATTCAAATCTAACAAGTTTTTGGATTCCAATTATATTTGTGTTATTGTCAAAAGTTCCAATTTCTTGTGGCTAACGATTGCAGTAGATTTTTGATTTTTTTTTGATATTGGACTTAACTGTTTTTGGTTTGGATCAACAAATATCTGCATATCGTCATCATTCATTTACGTAATTAGACAGTAGATTACGATCAATTGCTTTTAAAATTTTGATTAATAACATATATTAACATATGCAAATATGTATCCTAATCATTATATTAAATGTACAAAGCGCTCAAAAAACTATTATACCTGTATGTATCTAGCAAATTAAGTACTTTAGACAAACTCTTAAGTACAAATTGTAAGGGACAATGCACTCAGAAAATTGGGTACTTTGAAAATTACTCCGGTGTGATATTATAACTTAATATGATAACCTTGCACTTGCAGAGTGAAATTTATATTGAGAAAGCATGCACTTTGAGTTTTATTCAGAGAAATTTTCACAACATTTAGAATGAAATTATAATTTAAAAATCTGATCAACTATAATTTTTTTTTCTCAGCAGTAATGTTGTGGTCATGGGATTGCGCATCGACATTTTTCCCATTAAGCAATTGATTGAGATCACATTACAATTGAAATAGTAAATAAATAAAGATCTTGACTTAATTGGAAGATAGATCAAAGGAAGAATCTTTATTGTACTATTCATAGTTCCATTCCATTATAAAGCCTGGAACTTTTTTTTAAAAAAATATATTCTTTACTTATTACCATATATAGGTAGTGATACACATTGGGCATTTGGACAACTTTGGATTAGACGTCCAATCGTGATTTTTGAACACTAGTTTGAATCTTGATCTAATTCTAAATAATCCATACGTACATTTGACTATTCGAAACTAAGTTGATAAGACTTTAGACGTCCAACGTCTAATCAAAACCGTTGGACATGACAACACTGCATATAGGCGTGAAATAACGCCCGTCTGCACTAATTGACCTGCGTGTCAATTCGAGTCACATCGCACATGTGTAAGCATCTACACCCTTGGTATTGGTTGAGAACGAAATAAACGCCAACTTACACTCATTTGATTGATCTGTGTACCAATTCGAGTACTTCTTTCGAAATAAAAGGTCAATTTTCCGGACTTAATATTTTAATGTAGCACACATTCACAACTGCCTAATTTACCCAAATCCTACTGTTTAAATGTTATGAAATCGGTAAAATTCGTTTGTCAGTTAAGTTCATGCACGGATTTATACAATTGCTTACACTCATGTATTATATTAGAGGCGCACATTTTTTATAAGGACCCGATTCTCAAAATAATGAACGTTATTTCGCGCCTACACAATATATGTCGCTAGTGCGAGATGATATCATATTTCGCGTAAATTTTCTAAATAAAGAATTTATCAAATGTAAAAAAGGGCCTGCTTGCCATATATGTAGATTTATAGATACAAAATCATTACACAATCCAATTATAGTTTGTTAAGTAATTAGTTAATCAGTGTAACTATATATATATTTTTTCACTTTATAATAAATAGTTTCTAATAGTAAAAATCTTCAAAGGTTCCTTATAAGGTAATTTGCACCAAACCATAATTAGGATTTCAACATTTCAGTGGTTTATTTATTTCAAAATGATTGACTTATAAACCCGATTTTTTCGATATATATTTATTTACATAAATCGCTTAATAATAGATGTTTATCAAAAGCTAATTTTATTACCGACTCATGGCGCTCTCAAACGCCTCTCTCAATGAATTTTGATCAGACAGACCAATCAGATTCTTGGTTGATTCCATCAATAGAGGTGATTTGTGGAACTTTAAACAGAAAATAAGGATCTTTTTAACCCAATTATTTTCTAAAATAGTTAATTTTGAATCACCCTATTTATTTTATTTATTAATTTAATTGAATTAATTTTATTTATTTAAAAAACTAAAGTTTTCGTAACCGATATTTTTTCTAGATAATGCATAGATTGTTTTCATACTTTCTGCATGCAAAGAGTTTCTCAAATAGAACTGTTTCACAACAGGAATAATATTTTTTTTTTTGATATTCTAGTCAGGAACAGGTAGTTACATGAAGATATATTGAAAATAGACTAATTTTGAAAATCATAAACAAAGTTCTAACCAAAATAATGTATCGACTTAATAAACTTTTTTTTTTGTAATTTACGCACACGCATAAATAAAGCAATATATGGTTTAATTAAAGATGCTGGTGAAATAACATTAGCGAAATGATTTTCACTACTATTGAAATTGTTGAAATTGGTGAAATTAATTTTATCAGCATCTCTAAGTAGAATGATCTTATTCAAAGGCTACTTTCTTTCTTTACTTGACTTGTGAAAGTAAGAAATAAAGAGCAGGAAACAAACTAAAATCACTAAATAATCAAATTATTCGACAAGAAAATAAACATATTCTCGATGTGACAAATCGAAGTGTGTCAATTGTTATCCATTTTTAATTTACAGAAAAGATTATTTTGCAGACGATTAATTACAGACAAGATCATTTCATAGACAGTTTATTTTATCGAAAGCTCATCTCACAAAGTAGTTCTAGTCATTGTCGTTAGGATTAGGTTTTAGGACTAAAGATAGTGCGATTTATAAAAAAGAACTTATCTGTGAAATGAGCTGTCGTGAAATATACTATCTACGAAATGAACTTGTCTGTGAATTAATCGTTTGTAAAAATAACTTTATCTGTAAATTAATTGTTTATGAACTAAGTTGACTACGAATTGATTGTAAAAATTAAATGTTAACACCACAAAACAGTGAAACGCAATATTTGTGAACCTGCGCTTGATCGATTATCATGCTTTTGATACTATTAATGTAGTTTAAAGCTTAACATAAAAAGCTAACATGTCTATTATCGTTGTTCTACAGATAATCTAATTCCATTTAATAAGTGTTTAATAAATCCTATATAATTTTGCATTATTTATATACAGTTTAATGTACTTTTTAGAAAAACGAAAACAACACATACCGGTAATAAATAAAAAGTGCTATATTGAAAGCTTTATTGGAGTTAAAGGCAAGGATTTTCGGGCAGGCAATTTTCGGACTACTGATCTACAGTCGAACCTTCCTATAGTCACACTTATATAGAATAAAATAGACGTGCTTAATAAAGAGAATTTTCATATGATGCGCTTATATAGAGGGTTATTACAGGAAGGTTCGAATGTATTTAGATCAATATAAATCGATATTTTTAGGTTAAATTTTTGGTGAATCGATAATTTTGCGATTCTTATATTCTGGCTTTTTTTTTTTTTTTAGCATGAACTTCTGAACGGTTTCTTTTTTTTTTTATTAATCAATGAATTAATTAGGAATAGGTTTAAAAATTGCAAAAAATTGCGCTTTCGCTTAGTTGAGCACAGTTTTTAAAATTGGATTTTTTTTTACGAGATAAAAATTTTTTTTTTCTCAGTAAATTATCATCTTATCAGTAAACTGAATTATTCTGTATCCCTGGCTCAAGCAGGCTAACCAATATAAAATTGATATCATATCGCGGGTCAAAAATCCCAGCGTTACCACAAATCGAGGGCGCAATCATATATTCCGACCTTACAATTCTACGGAAAATTTTAATTTTATTTTTTTCAAACTTTAATGTTTTTATTGGTTCTTTTTTATTATTATTGTTTTTATTTATTTATTTTTTTTTTTTTAATATTGTATTTTGGGAAAGAAAAGTTTTCTTATTGTTTTCTAAGTGACAAACAACCATTATTAGACCAGAAAATATAGTTAAACATCAAAAATAAACTTTAATAATCGCGAACAGATTTAAAATAAATTGTAAAACTTGCATTAAATAACATCAAATCATCGAATATACAAAATCTACATTGTCCATATTCAATAATATGAATTTAAATTTCACAATTCGTTATGTACAGGGTTCATTATAAAGAAGTTCGTTATAGTAAGCTGCTGTAATTGGATTTATAAATTCATGAAATCCACGAACCAAATTAATACAAATGAATAGTTCGAACGAAGCTATAAGAGGTCATACTCACAGTTAAACAATGGAAAATACCAGCCTGCCTAAATACAACTCACTCTTGTTGCAGTAAACTTTTGATACAATGTAGAAATTTTGAACTAAAGAGTATTTTGATATAGGTTATAGTAAAGATTTTTCTCCCAACCTGAGGATAACGTGAGTTGTAATAATTTATTATCATATTTCTACATATGAGATCATCTTTATTGTTGTCAAAATATGAATAACAAACATCAATACTACATCAATAAACAAATGGAAAATCAAAATAGAAATACATAATGAAGTTGAACCAAACACACCCCTATATTTGCTAAAATATTACTTAAATTTAATATTTTTAAAGTACTTTAAAATTTTAAAATACTATTAAATTTTATATTTATAATATATGGTCCAGTATGAAAATATAGATACACGATAACTAAAAATTTAAATTTTTTATATATAAACTTTTTTAGTTTTAACAATTTAATTACAATTTTTTATACCAAATAAAGTAGATTCTAAGCTATCTTATATTATATTTTTATTATATTTTTATAGACAAATTATTGTATAATAAATTTTTTTAAAATTCAATTTTTTTTTTTAAAAAAAAGATTTTTAAAGAAAAGTTTAGATTTTTATCATTTTCACTACTAATATACAACTTTAGAAGCTTGTACTATGCAAGTGCATTGCCATGCATATGCTAAATACATGGTCAAAATTTGAGCTTAATTGGATCAGTAATTATTAAAATATGAATTTTTAAATTTTAATTTTTAAATACTATATTTTATAAAAATTGTACAAAGTTACTATAAAAACATAGTAATTTGGTTTAAAAATTCATATTTTAATAACTACTGATCTAATTAAGCTCATATATTTAGAATATGTATGGCAGTGCACTTGTGTAGTAGGACCCTGAATATATAGTACAGAGGTTATACATTATGCATTTTAGCAAAGGGAAAATAAATTTGACGCACCTGTGACATGTTACACCCCTGCTCTAACCAATCAAATCACACGATTTTATAGGCAAAAAATTTTATTTTTTAAAAATTTAAGGGTAGGCTTTCTGCACGTGATGTTACACATATGGGGGGTGTCAATAGAAACCAGGCAAATTGTTTCTAAGTAAATTTTTTTTAAACTTTAAATTAAATTATCTTAGCAAATATTAAACCAATCTTGATAAAAATTTTTTTATTTTAATTCTATGTAGTTATAGAATTAAAATAAAAAAATTTTTATCAAGATTGGTTTAATAGTTGTTAAGATATTTTAATTTAATTTTAAAAAAAAATTACTAAAAATGATTTGTCTGGTTTCTATTGACACCCCCATATATAGATTATACATGTCGATCTTTTAAGTACAGATAATCTGCTTTTTGTTTGTTAAACTTATAGTATATAGTGCTTTACAAAGACTTATCAATTTTTGTTGTTCGGTTAGTTTGTTTTATTTGTTTTATTAAGTTTTTTTTAGTTTAAAACTACTAGTTACTAAATTTACTTCAGTTTAACTCTAAGTAATACTTGCCCATTCCGTATTAAAGTTGCCTATTCCTGATGTTAACAGGTTTCTTTTGATTAAATCGTTGGTTTAAAAATTTCTATGATATTTGGCAGTAGTGATAGTTAAAATTATAATGTAATAAGGGTGAAATTTTAATTATTTAATATTAGTTTTTTAGAAATATTGAATTTTTTTATAGTTTTTATATATAATCTACTTTAGTTTATTTAATATCTACATTTAAGACAAATCGTGATTGTACTACAGTGCGTGACACTTAAAGACTACACAAACTTTAAAAGCTAATAACTTATGATCTAAAAAAGATATTTTAAAAAGGAAGCCACTATTTTATAGCTAAATCAATTTATTACAACTTAATGGTCTTATTTTTTAAAAATTTGCTTTAAAAATGGGAGTTTAATATGCTTTGCACCCATGTGATGTGCTTGTATATCGCACCCTAATTTGATTGGCTAAATTCGCAGATCATTATTTTTTTAAAAAATAACAATTTTTGATAAAATTCTTTAGATTAAGAATTAGTCTATGAAATTTTAAGAAAAGTCTTAAAATTTTTTGCGCCTATATGCAAAATTTAGTGCTGAACATGTTTACTTAGTCGAACTGGAAAGATTGTCTTAATAAAATTTAGAGAAATCATCAAAAAACAAGTTAAAAAAAATGAAAAATTGCGAATATCTTTAAATTTATTAAGATAACCTTTTTACTTCGACTAAGTAAACTTGTTCAGCACAAAATTTTGCATATAAATGCAAAGAAATTTAAGAATTTCCTAGTAAACCTTCTATACTAACCCTAACTTAAAAATTTTCACAATAATTTGTTTATTTTTTTAAAAATAACGATCTACAAATTTAGCCAATCAAATTAGGGTG
>QKWP01003158.1:7080-32996 GCA_003550325.1 Gigaspora rosea | reverse complement strand
GTTCGGTTAGTTTATATTAAAAAAAAAAAAAAAAGGTAAAGTTTATGTGCAATTAACGGATAAAGAATATAAAGTGTTGAACGACTCAAAATATGGCTACTAACGAATATATGCTAGCAGACGACGAATTCCATTTCCAAAAAGAAATCATTCAAATCATTCAAAACAGAAAATGTGAAATTGTTACGGAAATATACTCCAAAAGCTTGATATCAAGCTCATTTTCAAACAAGAGAATGGGACAGTAGAAATGGAGGAATTGATAATTGCATCAAAGAATTTTAGCTTAAAGCAACTAAATATCGAATGGATTCCTTCAACAAATTAAATAAAGTCAAAATAATTAGTGAAGATGGTTCGAATTCAGAAGCTTTGTCAACTTGGTTAGAAGGCATAAAAATAGTTACAGATATACTCGGGGAATATGTATGTTCATGTGCACTATCGCACAGGGCAGACCTTAAAACATTATCTAGTCACCCAGAGTTTACATGATTTTTTTTTTTTGATAACTCAAACTCACCACAAATGAATACCTGATAGTATTCAATAAATCTTATTCTGAGAGAAATATAAAGTACAAAAAGCGTGAAATTGTGACTAATATAAATACTTCATCAAATTGGTGCCAAACACATGATCCATGGAAAAGTGGCTACATGAATTAGATGATTGCATTAAAGAATATGAAAGCATAATGGAATAGATTTCTTGTTACAAATCAGATAATATTAAATAATCGTAAAGGGAATTTGGAACAGTATTTTTAGCAACATGGTTAGATGGTAAAAGAATAATATAACACTTAAAAATTGCTTGGATCACGAAAGAATTTTTAAAGAGAATTTAAAAATAATCATATGGAACTTAGGTCAGAGTGTAGAGAACTCGAAGCATATGGATTAACTCAGAACATAAATAATGAATATTAATGGTATTTCAAATATACAAATATAGGAAATCATCGTAGCTATTTAGCGTTAAAATTATAGAGAATTTAATTGGAAAAGTAAATTGAAACTGCATGTGGATATGTCAAAAGATTTAATAAAAATATATAAAGCAGGTAAGTTCATTAGAATTTTTATAATGGAAACATATTATATCAAAATCCAAAAGGAGACGTAATGCCCTATATTGCAGAGTTAGGATTATTTACAAGGAATAAAGAAGCTGACCTGAAGGAATTTATAAAGTATTACTATACATTGCGCCAGAAGTATTGATACTGTGCTATGACCGAAGAAACAAAATCTCGAAATCTCTACCGAATCAATAAAATTATTCTAGCNTATATTGCAGAGTTAGGATTATTTACAAGGAATAAAGAAGCTGACCTGAAGGAATTTATAAAGTATTACTATACATTGCGCCAGAAGTATTGATACTGTGCTATGACCGAAGAAACAAAATCTCGAAATCTCTACCGAATCAATAAAATTATTCTAGCAAAGATATCAACAAATAGAAACTTAGCAACTGTTGAACCCAACAACGACGACCTTGGAAAAAGAAAATTGAATAAAATAATAACGATAATAATATAAATAAACAAATTACTTATCTACTGTACATAAAGATAATGTCAGCAGATCGATCTCTGAAGTTACTAATCTGTTTATAATTTTAAATAAGCAGATTAGTAATTCGGCACTTAACAAGTAAATGTAGTATCGTAGTAACAGAGTCATTTGTAAGTTTTCACATACTTTCTATAATTGTATCGTGATAGTCATTCCATGACCTACTGATTGAGTTTTTAATATATTTCTATTTTTAGAATGCCTGTTTTTTATCGGTATTGTTAAATAACTTTTTTTTAGATTGTGATTATATAGAAGGAATTTTATTATTAAAATTGTTCAACAAATTCTAAAAAAATGGGATAGTGATTATAGCATAATTGTGACTGTATAGAGGTATTTTTAATAATAAAAAAACGGGAATTTAAAATTGTATGACTGTATAGAGTTTGTGACTATATAGGAGGTGACTATATAGAGGGACGACTGTAGTAAATAAAAAAAACTTCTAATAAAACTTTTTAACATTTTAACCAATTGGTATCAAATTTATGTAATATATAGTTTAATCCAGTTTGTTTCTAATAGTGAAGTTGCACAATATATATTGATTTAAAAAAATTAACTTCACATATAATTAAAATCTTCTGAGATCACTATATGTTTTTCCTGAGTAGTACAAAGAATTGCTAATTCTGATTGGTCGAATCATGTGATGTTTACATGTTATTATATGTTATTGTTACACAATGTTGATCTACATTCTTTTTTTTTAGTCTGGACGATCCTGCCTTTATTTATTCGTAAATGTCTAATGACTGGTATTCGTACCGAAGTACGTATACAGTATACCAAATTACACCCAAATAAAGACTCACTCGATACAAAAGTACCCAGGTGCGATCTGCCATTTCACAAATTTGTCTCTGTTGGGGTCCCAATACTTGTTGAGACTTGATTCCCAAATATCACTGACTTGTTTGCTAATGCCGTGTCAGGATCGTACTCCTTTCCTTAAATTCTTCTTTCTTCATAAAGGGCAAATGAAAAAGGGGGAAAGTAAAAAGAAACTACCAAGAAAACGAACTACACAAAAAGAAAAAAACCAATATAAAAAAGAAAAAACAAAGAAAAGAAGCTAATCCTGACATATGGAAGCAGAAAAAGAAAAAAACAAAAGAAAGAAAAAACGATTCTGACTATTTATAAAAATTATATAATACTGTGCAAGGAAATGCCTCGCCAAAGTATTATATGTACATAAAAGAAACAAAAGAAAATTCTGGAATTTAGTTCTGCAGATCTGTCTACTCCATTGTGCCACGTCTCATTACAAGTCCATTCCTGTTTATCAACTTGCATGCCTTCTTCCCGATTAGGATAGGAACAACAATGCCGATCTTTTGGAGGGGGATGCCGAATTTCCTAAAAAAATTCTAAAAAAACTGTTTCAAGTGAGAATATGGTAGAAGGTATATGGTCGAAAATGTTCTTGTAACCAAAAAACCTTAGAGAGAGTATTAAAAAACTCATTTTTTAGTTCACCGCCTAGCCAGACTGGAAAACCTTCGTTGACGAAAGAAAACTTCCACCAGAATTTCTTGTACCAAGGGCACCCACTGCCAGTTATCTTGCACAACCGACGCTTCTGGCTTGCGTGTCGAATATATAAAGGAGTCCCCCGAATAGAAGAAAAGGTTGACCTTTATAAAAACCAGTATTATACGCAGCTGCTTCGTCTTTTACTAAAAAATTTTTTGTTTTACTTTTGTTCGGAAATTTGTACAAGTGATCGTCAGAAAGAGTTTTAATAACTAACCAAAGAGAGTATGTTGATCTACATTCTATTTTATATGAATTTGGAAATGTTGACTAGAGATGTTACCCGGGTCAGAAATTTTGGCTCGAGTCAATAAGATTCGGGTCAGGTATTGACCTGGGTCATGAATCGAGTCAACGAGTTACCCAATTAGATTACCTCACGTGATAATCGATTATTACTGGCCAATTAGAACAATACGTACGTTTAACAAACTTGTGCTCAATGAGCACAAGTTTGTTAAACGTCTTCTATAAGCACTGCTCGTTAAACAACTTTTTTTGCAATTTAAATTTCGTAAAGCAACTTTTTTTTTTTCTGGGTAAGTTTAACTTTTTCAAATAATTTTATAGCAGTATATCGAGAAGCTAGTGATATAGTTTTTTTTATTTATTAATAAAAAGGCCAATATTTTGTAATTTTATAGTTAAAATAAAGAATAAAATCTAGGAAGGCTGCACCAATGAATAACGACGGGAATTATAACGAGAGTAACGAAGGGCATAACGATGAGAACGACGAAGGGTATTATGATGAGAATAACGAAGAATATTACAATGAGAATAACGAAGGGTATTACGACAAGAATAATGAAGGATATTATTATCATAACGTAGAATTAGAAAATGTAGATGTTGACTTGGAGTTTGTGGAATCAGAGCATGTAAATGCCGGTTTGGAAATGGAAGAATCAGAGCACATAGAGGTAGAATCTAATGATTATTTAGTTAGAACAGATAGTTCGAATTTTAGTGAAATTTCACAGTTATTTACAATTTTACGTAAAAAAAGAACCGAAAAATTAGGAGGTAGTCCTGTTAAACCTTTTTATGAGATAGTATTGGTTAATAATATGGAATATTGGGCTTGCCGCTACAAAAATTGTTCACAGATAAAATATAAAAAAGACGGCACCACATCAAATTTATGCCGACATTTAAGAAGCAGACATCATATTTCAAGAGCAATGGTAGAAAGTAAACGAGTAAAAATAGAACAAAAAGGTAAAAACAAGTGTGAGTTTCATATATTGGCGGAATCCTCACAAGGAACATTAGTAGAAGCATTTAGTAAAGCATCAAAATATTCATTCAATCACTCGAAGCAAAAAAAACTCAACAGCAATTTTGCTGCTTTTATTACCGAAGAACTCTAGCCCTTTTCAATTTTAAGATCACGAACTTTAATAAAAATAATAGAAGACCTGGACTCTCAAGCTAACATTTTAAGTAAAGATCAGTTAAAAGAAATGTTAATCAATGCTGAAGATAGAGTTTTGCAAAGTATGTGTGAACATATATATGACGATAATGAAATTTGTTATATCTCATTTACCACCAATATGTGGACTTCGGATAACAATAATCTGTACATTGGACTTACGTTTCATTGGGTAAATGGAGACTTTCAAGTATGAGAAATGGTTGGTGAGATTTCGTATCTTCTGTACCCCATACAGCAGAGCGACTTGCAGACAAAATAATTGAAATTTTAAACAAATTTCAGCTTATAAGTAAAGTTGTGTATGGCACGATTGATAACGGTGCGAACATTAAATCATGTTTAAGAAAGTTAGAGAATAGGCATAATATAAACAAAAATTTTGTTTTGGTCATACCTTACATCTCGTAATCAATGATGCGTTAAAGAGATGCCCGAGATTATCAACATTATGAAGAAATACAAGGATGTCGTATCACATTTTAGCGTAAGTCTGAAACAAAAACAGTTTCTATTAATAGCTCAAATGACAATGGATGATTGGGATAGGTTGCTTTCTGTGGTTTGTGATGGTTCAATGCGTTGGAACTCGACGTTTTACTTGCTAAAACGATTAATTATTCTTAAACTAGCACTATATAGATATAAGTCTTTATTGGTTGAAGATAATGAGAGTGGTTCGTTAAAAAGCTACGAAGAAAAAGAACTATTATCTGAAGACTAGGAAAAAATAGGCGGATTAGTTGAACTATTGCATCCATATGAGGTTATTTTGACGCAATTATCCGGTCCACAATACCCGACACTCTCACAAGCTTGGTTTGCAATTAATTATATTAAATCCAAAATTAATAATATATTAACATCTAATGTATCGATATCCAACAATGATATTAAAAATTTTGGAACTTATCTTCTTGAATCAATTCAAATACGGTTTTCAGAACCAACCCAATTAATCCGACTTGCCACCTTTTTCGACTCTCGAACTAAAAACATGCAAATTTTTACCGAAGATGAAAAACAGTACACTATTTTGGAAGCACGTATGGAGTATGATGAACTGGCCTCAAATGATGAATTTAAAGAGAGTCAACCAAATTCTTTAGCATCCAATAATATTGAGAAGGATATTTTTTCTGTTTTAGTACCTACTTGCTCTCAACCAAGCCAAAAAGACAGCAACAATGAATTCGATTCATACTTACTATTACCAAGGGCCCCAAGCAAAACAGATATACTTCAATGGTGGGTATCGAGAAAAGCTGAATATTCAGTACTTGCAAAATTAGCCTGCAAACATCTATCAATTCCCACGACGTCCGTTCTATCTTAACGCCTTTTTTCATCTGCAGGTTTCACTGTTACTGAAAAGCGAACAAACCTCGATCATCAATTTGTTGGAACAATTTTATATTTTAAAGTAGCACTAAAACTTTGGCCGATTTCACATGTTTTCAAATAGATTTAATTTTTTATTAAATTTTGATTTAATAAAAATTTAAATGTGGCATTAAAATAATAAAAAATAAAAGTATCATCGCGAAGTGATACAGTATAATAATTGCAGGTAAGAATAATTAAAAGCCACCTGATTAAATGTGAATTCGTTAGGATGAATGTTTGGCTTTTGATCTTTAAAAAAAGACACACAGAAGTAATTCATGGCATCAATGACGATATGCCTGAATTAATGGAAAATACTCTTAAAATTTAAATAATGAATTTTATTCCTTATATTCATATGCGAGCTGTAATTTATTGTGTAGTAATTTATACTAATTAATTAAGGGTAGGGGGTACATAGATCATTTATCATATGATTTTTGTGGTACAATGAGATTTATATAAAAATTGAAAATGTGCTACTAATAAAACTTTTTATAGTTGCAACCAAATTTGACTTAAATTTTATAATATATAGAATAAAACGCACGTTTTATAATAGTAAAATTTTAATATAGTATATATTTAAAAAAATTATACTTCGATATATCATAAAGTTTCCCCCAGTTGGCACAAATTTCTCAAGTTACACAAAATCATTAATTTTGATTGTTCTATATCATATGATCATCATATGATTTTGTAAACAACTTTCGATACCTAAAGTTTAAATCTTTATAACTTAATGAATATTCAACCAATTTTAATAATTTTACTATTTTTAGAATCACAAAAACCTGCTCTATAATTTTATTTAATATTTTTAAATAATTTGCTTAAAAAATTTTTACTAAACTTTAAAAAGAAAAATCGATACCACAAAAATCGTATGATAAATGACCTACATACCCCCTACCCTTAACGGTCTAGTCTAATATATTAATGACCTTTATAGAAAGATAGTCGTATAATCAGGGGTAATTTAAATTATTTTTAGATTATAAAAAAAATCGAAAAAATGTTAATATTTACTATATGTTATCTAAATTACCTTAAAAGCAAGGATTCAGTATTTTAATAATACGATAGTATATAAATTTCGCTTGATAATTAGTTTGATTGGATTGGTTAACGGTCACATTTTGATCGAATGTCCCCCTATGTTGTTTGACTCGGGTCAGACCAATTTTTGACCTGTGACCCTTATAACTCGTCGAGTCGGATCAACCCGTATGAGTCAGCTGACCCGGGTAACATCTCTAATATTGACATCCTATCCTTAAATAGCCAATCAACGAGATCGTTTAAAGTATTGTGCGATCACGTAGCACATAGCCAATCTGGATTATTTTGGTAATTAAATATCTAAAATGGTTTAGATCAAAAGTTACATAATATCAAAGTTTTTTATTAATTAATATATAAATTTTTTGCACAATTTGATTGGCTAATAAGATATCAGGTGTGGGTGGGTGGGGGTAGCCCCTTATGGACCATCTACAGACACGTACCAGATCACGTGATTTTGCACATACCGGGCATTACATGACACTCAACGTAGTAAACTATCTAAATTGAATTTTTCTTAATTTTTGTACAGATTTTCTCAACAACTATCTAAAAGAATTCGATGGAATTTTTTAAAATCAATTCAATGAATTAGTAGAAATCATTTAAAAAATTTTTATTGAATTCTGTTGAGCAGGTGGCGTGAAAATTTCATTCAAAGTTTGGAAAATTTCCTGATTTCTAACCGTCTCCCCAAGAAAGTAGCTGCATTAGAAATTTTTCTAAACTTTAAATGAAATTTTCTTGATAACTATTCAACAGAATTCGATAGAAATTTTTTTAAATGAATTATACTATTTTATAGAATTTATTTTAAAAAAATTTCTATCGAATTCTATTAGAAAATTGTTGAGAAATTTTGTTTAAATTTTAAAAAATTTTTGTCACGGCTAATGCGTAGAAACTTTGAATAAAAATTTCTCATCAACTACTCAATTGAATTCGACTAAACTTTTTTTAATTTAATTTTATTAATTCTTAATTTGATCTAAAAAAATTAACAAATTATATCAAAACAGTTGCAAAGAAATTTTGTTTAAATATTAAAAAAAATTCAACTTTGATAATCAAGAATCACGTGATATTCGGTACGTGCAAAATTATGTGATCTGGTACGTGTCCGTAGATGGTCCAAGCCCCTTAAGAGATGGAAATCACCTGATTTATAATAGCTCCCTTGTGGGTCTGACTGTATATAAAATCTCTATGTAAACAAGCATTGTTTACATAGAGATTTTATATAGTCAGCCAATCATTTTTTAATGATATCGCGCCATCCACTGGGGCGATTTGGATAATCTAATCACTGTTATATGCGTCTCGATGAGCTCTACAACTTTTAATTAGTGGGCATGTATCGTTAACTTAGTAAGAAAAATGTTTTAGATAGAAGCACACCACATTTTTCCTATAGTGATTTTCATATGTAATTTACATCACGGATTTTTATATAGTCAGCCAAGCATTTTTCGACAATATCTCACCATTCACTGGCCGATTTGGATGTCTAACCACCGTTAGATGCGTCTCAACGAGCTCTACAACTTTCAATTAGCAGACATATATCGTTAAATTAGTAAAAAAATTTTTAAATGGAAGCAAACCATATTTTGCCTATTCTCTAGTTGACAGGCGGATTATCAATTAAATAAAAAAATTTATAATAAATAAAAAAAAAAATGAAAAAAGTGATCTAGATCTAATTTAGATATAGATCTGGGGGAATAGAAAAAAAATAATACGAAAAAAGCAAAAAATAGTAAAAAATAAAAAATAAAAAATGATTTAAAAAAAATTAAAAAAAGAACTGAAAAAAAATAATAAATGAATAAATGAAAAAATAAATAAATAAATAGATAAATAAAAAAAAAATAAAAAAATAAAAATGGTAATAATAATAAAAAAAACAATACAGGCACACTCCCTAAGTGCATGCTCTTGGGACTGGATATAATTATGCACTTAGAAGAGGTATACATTTATAGAATTACCCTCTCTAAATGCATGCCTTAGGAATTAAATATAGATATGTATTTAGAGAATACAGTATGATTTTATAAAATTAATAATTTATAAAATACTATAATGTAATAAAATCAAAATTAATATAAAAAAAGAGTAAGTAAACTTTAATTTTTATATACAGTAAGAGCAATTAAAATATAGTAGTTAAGTGCATTTAATAGGTATAATACTGTACATGTGTATGTATATACGTACGTATAGATATGCACATATTAGAGATTGGAATTAAAATTCATATTTTTATGTTAAAATCTGTCAAAACCGGGTTTAACATAAGAAAAATGAATTTCAATTTCAAACTTTAACTAAAAAGTCGACTCAAAATTAGAGCTTTGCAGGTACAGTATAAAATTTCAATTGAAATTTTTCTTTTTAAATTTGGAATATTCCAATCCTATAAAGCGCTACTATTTTATTATTAATTGTCTGATTTTCTGAATTCTTTATATAAAAATTGATTTCTATCGACTTAGACGTAGCAATAAATAATTGTAGGGGAATTTCAGAATTAGTCTTGAGGAATTTTAGAATTAATTGTGAGAATTTCAAGTAAGCTATTTATCGATAAAGAATGCCTTACTAAATCTAGTAATGCAAGCATAACGGTAATACTATGATAGTATAGTAAAAAACAGCTGTTATTCTATTTTTAGAAAGAATTGAAATAGAATAAGAAATATTATATGTATTATAATTGGTTGGTTTTTAAGATTAGTCACATGCATGCATTTATGGGGAATGCATATTATGTTTGGTACCCCAGAATTTTGTGCATATGCTGCATATCGAAGGTGCCTAAGTCCCAATTTCGGGACCAAGTCAAGGTTTGTATATAGGGAGGGTTTGCACTTAGGGGCACTTAGGGGTGCGACTGTAATTAAAAAAAAATTTAAATAAAAAAATAAAAAAAAGATAACGGCTTAAAAAAATAAATTAAAATAAATAAATATTTATTAAATAAAAGGAGTTTGCTATTTATCACCACTGGTAATTATTACTAATAATAAAATTTGCCAATTAAAATTCAGAATCAGGTGTGACATATAGATCAATTTTTGTGTAACCAAAACAAAGAATTTTTTAAAAATTGCTAAAATTGCTTCTAACCTAAAATTTTGTTTATGAACCTACTTTTTTTTATACAAAAAAAAATTCCTTGCTAAATTTTACTATGTACAAAGCTCCTATCCTAATCTTTAACCTTTACCCTTATCCTAATATTAAAGAGATTTATTTTTATTTAATACAAACTGTTTGTTTTGTTTTTTTTGTTTTATGCATTGTAGATTATACCAAGGTGATGATTACCACAGGTAATATGTAGTAATTTTTTAAATAAAAATAATTTAAAAATAAAAATAAAATACATAATAAAACAAAAAAAATGAGAAAAAAAATAATAAATAATAAAAAAACAATTTAAAATAAAAAAATAAAAAATTTTAAAACGAATTAAAAAATAGTTATAAAATTTAAAAAAAAAAATTAAAAAATGATTTAAAAAATTAAAAAAAAGTTAAAAAAAATGGTAATAATAATAATAATAATGTTCTAAAAAATAAAAAAAAATTATCTGTTTATCTGAATAAAAAAAAAAAAAGTAGTGTACATATATGTACGTGCATATGGGAATAAAAGTAAATTCTAGTTATTCCTTATTATGGGAATAAGGGAGCTTCCAGAAATCAGCTGATTTTTGTTTACTATGAGCCTACCCCTACCCACTCACATCTAATACCCCAATTTGCCAATCAGATTTTACGATTATTAGAAAGTTAAATATAACATTTAATAGTAAATAACTTTTAATCTACTGGACCAAATTTGATGATTTAACTACCAACATTGATAAAAGGATTCTAGTGAGCCCAAAATTGTTAAAATTCAATTACAGAATCCTGTAATTGGAATAGATTTGTTTTTTTTTTTAAATATTAAGGTGACCACTTAGGTACTCTAGTACTTTATTGGTACAAGCGGGTTGGCCCGGTCAATATGACTGTGCCACATAGTACATTTGTATGACGAGAGTACAACTAGCCACACGTACAACTTTTGGCTGTCTAATTTAAGTAGTCCGCCTGAAGATTCTACACTAGACGCCATTATACATGTTAGCAAAATCCCAATTTACTATAGTTTGGGATTTGTCCGCGCCCAAATCCCAAATATATCCCAAATTAATTTTTCAAAAACTTTATTAATAATCTTTGTTTAAACAAATAGTAGATATTCTTATTGTTATAGATAACATATTTGCAAAATTTTAGGCCTACTTTTTTGATTTAATTTTTTACAAATAGCAATTGTTTTTTTTGAATTTGGGATTTGTCCGTGTTTTGCCAGCAAGTATAGATGCCATACCTGCAACCCAACTAGGGATTGCCTATTTAAACTCTCTGGCTTCTACCCATGTTCAATGTTCCTTCCAATATACCCTTTCACGAGTAATTTGCTATTAAAAGTACCCTGAGGCTTTAGCCAAACACCTATTGAAGGGCATTTGCCCCTGTGGTAAACCCGGTAAAGCAATACCTGTCCTCCACAGGTATTCACCTACACTTTCGGTAACTTACACATTCACCGAGGCAAACAACTTGCAGTCAGGGGGATACCCTGCAACCGCTACCATTACCTACTACTGCTCTTGTGAAGTTCACTAGACCCCAGTACCCGGTCAGTCACTCTTTGGATCCTTTTCCCCAGTTATCCCAGACTACCAATCCAGTTGGCCCAGAAGGATCGGTCTGCCGGCTTTAGATGCCTAAGGTCTCCCTTTCCTTGGTTCATGCTTCTATAACACATGACCTTTTTCTCCGGTAACTCCGACGGCCAGATTGGTAGGCCCCCTTTTGCCATAGGGGCTCTTGCTCGTCCAGTTTTCCGGTCAGTTACCCTAAGATCCTTTTCCCCGGTACCGTCGAAAGTCCAGCTACCTCTCCACTCGGGACTTGCCAAATGGGTTTCTGTTTCTCTAGTTCCTTGGATTTGCCTGTATAACGAGATACAATTTCGCCCGAAAGCTCCTATTCAAGATGGTAACTAAGGACTATAGGTAATGTACCCAACCGAACGACAAGACACAGTTACCAGAACACAGGTCTATTTTTCAAAAGCGTTGACACTGAGATTTGAACTCTAGACCTGCCACTTGGGGTGACAACTTACCAACTTCCCTAAGTCGCCACACCCATATTGGAATAGATTTGTATTACTATAAATGTTCTATAATTTATTAAATAATTATAACCTATTTATAGTAAGACAAATTTATTTTGATTTTAGAATCCTGTGATTGGATTTTAATAATTTGGGCTTGCTAGAATCTTCTTATTGAGAGGATCATTTTGATAGTAAAATTATCAAAATTGGCCCAATAAATCAAAATTTATTAACAATTAATATTAAATTTTTAATTGTTAATAACTTTTGATGTACTAGGTCAATTTTAATGATTTAACTACCAAAATATCCTCTCAATAAGAGGATTCTAGCAAGCCCAAAATCGTTAAAATTCAATTACAGGATCCTAAGATCGAAATAAATTTGTATTACTATAAATAGGTAATAATTATTTAATAAATTATCGAGCTTTTATAGTAACACAAATCTATTTTGATTACAGGAGATCATTTTGGTAGTTAAATTATCAAATTTGGTCTAGTTGGTCAAAAGTTATTAATTATTAAATATTATTATTAAATCTATAATTTTGGTCAAAAATAATTTTGCAACTTTGGCCGGAATTATAAAATTTTGGTCAGAATTACACCTGATTCTTCAGCTGATCCACTCACCCACCCAGAAATTAGCTGATTTCTGAAAGCTCCCTAACCAAAAATTTACTTTTTATTCCCACCATCGGTTTTATTTTAAAAATGATAAAATTAAAAAAAAATAAAAATAAAAAATAAAAAAAAGCATGCTTTTTTTATTTATCGTTTTGTTTTGTTTATTGTTTTTTCCATTGTATTCTTACTAGCAGGTAAGTATAGTAGTTATAATTTTGGAAATTATTGCAGATTATAATAGACGGCACCTATTATAATCTGCAAAGATTGTACTTTTTTAAAAAAAATCTGTGCAGAAAATTAAAAAAAATCTTTAAATAACTATTGGTAGGTTACAAATCTGTGCAGATTTTTATAAAGGAATAATATAAAATGCACCTATGGTGTTCAATACCAATATGCGATATAACATAAAGATCAATTTAAAAAAATAAACAAATAAAATAAACAAAATTTAAATTTAATAAATGTTAAGTTAGAGTTAATAGTTAGGGTTAGGGTGAGACATAATATATAATAAAATTTCACAAGGAATTTTTTTTTTTTAAAAAAAAGTGGTTTCATAGATAAAATTTTGAGTTAGAAGGTATTTTTTAAAAAAATATCAAAACAACAAAAAATTTAGGTTACACCTGATCTTTATGTTATACCGTATTTAAAAAATTTGATTGGTAAAAATTATTATAATGTTTAACACTAATGGTGCATTTTAGTAATGTCGTTTATAAATCTAGATGTAATTTAATTTTTAGCAAATTAGGATAAATTTGTATGTAATAATTGAATTTTTAGCAAATTTACATGATTTTAGGGTAGCAAAAACCTTCAAATTTATGCAGATCATTTATGACCTATATTAGAAATGTCTGGGGCACTGTCAATATATTAGGCTTAGTAGTACTATTGTTGAATAGCACATAGTATATTAAATAATATATTAATATACAAACAATATATTAACATATTATACTATATGGGAGTGAGTCAGTAGAAAAGGAACAAATCATTTTTAGTAAAATTTTTTTAATTTTTAAATTAAAATATCTTAACAACTATTTAATCAAATTTGCTAAAAATTTTTTTATTTTAATCTTGAAATTATATAGAATTAAAATAAAAAAAATTTATTAAATTTATTAAAATAGTTGTTAAGATATTTAAGCTTAAATTCATAAAAACTTTTACTTGGAAAAAATTTGACCTTTTTCTACTAACTCACCCCTATATTCATCTGAAAATAAGTACTCTGGCCTATATTAAGTCAATTTTGGTCTGAATTATAATAGCAGGACCCAAATATTTCTCATATAGATTATAACTGATTTGCACAAATTTTAAGGTTTTTGCTATCTCTAAAATCAAGTAAATTGCTAAAAATTCAATTATTATATTAAGTTTTTGAGAATTTCTATTTGTGCCCGGCGGGTACATACCTGGATCACGTGATTTTATTATTTACTTGTAAATTTGATATACGATATACACACGTTGTGACGGGCTCCTGTCACGGGACTTTTTCTTTTTTGTTTACATTAGGGGACTTTTTTTTTGTTTATGTCATTATGATAGTATTATTTTTCTGATTATAAGTCATAGATAGTGGAATCGACATAGCCCCAAATAGAATAAGCAATGTGCCGCAGCGATTTCTGGTAGAAACACATGGCAACTGTGCATGCTAGAGCCACAAACCAGTTCTTGCAAACTAACATTTCGCTGCCATTGTTTGTTTATTACCTTTTTCGATAGCTATAAATTTTATATATGAATTTACACATGCTTATGGGCATAATAATTCCGCCCACTACAGCCCCAATTTAGTTTTTGCACCTAGAATTCAGCTATCATTGTTTGTTTACTCCCCTACTCACTAAACAATATATTTAGCTTAGTCTTGGCATCATTAAATTAGTGGTATTGGCACATGTAAGTTTGGCTCTGGCACAAACGAAAAGCCCGAAAACCCCTTTGTCGCCCAAATACGCCTTGAGGAGTAGGAATTCGCTTCTGACTTTTGCCTAAAGAAATTGTGGTCATAGTAAGTTAGAGATGAATTTAATAGAGTTAGTTGTAGTAGTCTAAAATTCATGTATTTATTAGGAGAGAAAAAGTATATAATACCCTCCTTTTTACTTCAATAAAGAATAACTCCAGAATGAGTTCAAATTTGAATAATCGAACGAATTTGAGTTCTAACCTTCTAAATAAGAGTAGAAGTGTTAAGAAGTTTCCCTTGTTGTTAAACCCATTTGTTATGATAAAAATTGCTTATTTAACCTACCTTGTACCTGAAGAGTATTTGTTATTCTAAGTTAAAGTCGTATCGTTAGTTATAACTTTGTAGTCTGCGTTTTGAACTCCACTTAGTTGTAACCCTGTTAAGAAAAAAAGATCGAATTCATCATCTTTTTATAAAAACATTAACTAATTAAACCCTTTAATTATCTGATTTATTGAACAATCAATCACCGGCATTGTTCAAATAATCACAATTTCGCCCTTGATCACGTGACAATCATTAATAATATTAACGATTGTATTTGCACCTTATACCCTTTGTGTACTAAGAATAAAGACAACTTATATAAATAGAGTGGACTTAGGACCACCAACCGAAGACATATACAAAAAATATAAGAGATACTTATCTTCGTTTATCCACACCGCAGCAAGACCCTAAAAGAACCTCGAGATCCGGAACAAATCTTCTACATCTCTTTTAGTATTTTATTTGATTAGCCGATTGCCAATACCCTCACAACGTACATATATATACGTATATACCAGAATCCATACCCTTTAAACTAAGACGGTTTTGTCTTTGACATGCAAATTATTTTATTTTACTTTATTAATAAAATCATATAGGTATTAACAGAATCAAATTCTAATTAATAAAGCCAATTAAAAAATCAATGGCGATTTATTCAAATCTACTAATCCAGTTTTGTAATCTTATAAGAAAAATTTAAACAAAAATCATTGAAATAATGAGAAGCTTATCATTTTATAAATGTTTTTTTTTTTTTTGAGAAACCTTATATTGATCAATTGATCACGACAATTATTTATGCTATCTCTAAATAAGACTACTTTGGAAAAAGACTTCTAGAACCCGGTATATAAAGTATCACTTGTAGGTATTAGAATTGATCCATACAATGCAAATGCATTATGTTTTCATAAAGAAACTTACCACTATACAATTACAATTCTACTCAATCTAAATTAATTTGTGCATTTTTTAGCATAATGGCCTACTTGCTTACACTTGCTACATTTTCGACCATGTATAGTTTTCTGGTTTTTTTCAAGTTCGTTAGTTATATTATCTCGCCTATAAGAAACTTTGGATTGAGCTACATCAACTTCAACACTGGATTTAAGTCTTTTCGGTGACCTTCCTCTATGTTTTGTAATTAAAGGGTTATTTATTTCCGCATTTTCCATATCAGTAGTAGTTTCATTTTCCATTTTTGATTTAATATCAACGATAAAGACCTTTAAAAGCATATTAAGTTCTTTACACATATTATTTTGAATTGCTAAATCAATGACCTTTTTGAAAAGTCCAGATAATTGTGCATATTGAATTCTAGGTCCTCTAGAAGTATTATTGTAAGTTGTTCTATTCCTAGTTGACATTAAATAGTTTAATGTTACTTGTTGTATTGGTAATGTATGTGTATTATCTGTAGAACTTGAAAGTTAAACAGGTTTAACTTGAGCAAGAAGGTCACTTTCTAAAACATTTGGATTCATATACCAACGAGAAGGGATGAGATTGATATGAAACATTGCAAAGCTTGAGTAAGTTCCAACGCGGAAAAAATGACGGCAAACAATACTTTTATTAATTAACATCATACATGTGCAAAGGTGTGTGCCGTCATTAAGTAAAATAATATAATTGCTAACTTCTGAACTTTCAGTTCATTTAATGTGCCAAACTTGAATTATTTGTTCATTAGGAATATTTTTAATTAAAGAGCCAAAAAGGATTTGAGAAGCATCATATTCTACTTCTCTATGCTCCATATCTAGCTTTTCATTATTATCATGATACTCTTGTTCTATAATAATATTATACCATCGTTCAATAAGATGAACATCATAACACAATAATTTATTGATTTGGCTTCGTTGTTTCCCAAGAAGAATTGGATTGAGATAACCTTTTATCATCTCATTTACCTGGCTAAAAAATTGTTTGGAAATTATAGGCAACCCAATTTTCGGTATAGCATTCCTTTGAATTTCAAATTTTTCGAATACCTCTTCATTATTACTTTGGTTATTCATCTCATACAATAAATTAACTAATGATGTTGCACAATCTACCTTACTGTGAATAAGACTATTAACTGATTCTATTCGTTGGGTACTCTGTATTCCTGTTGTAAAACATTTGCTAATCCATGCTATAGCCCAAGACTCATTATTATACAATACTTCAGTCATATATTTCTCAATAGTTGGATATTTTTCTATTAGTAATGACCATTGAATTTCAAACAATTTTTTTGAAAGCCTATTACGACATGCATAAAATTGTCTACGAAATTCTTCAAACTGTCAACCCAATTTACCCTTTAATTTTTTTCACAAATTTAAATCGATATGGAATATGCATACAAAATGTTCAGTTTCTGGAAACACATGCTTAATTGCTCCTATGATATCTGGATCCGAATCAGTAAAGACAGATTTTGGATAGATTCCAGTTTCATCGAGTAAAATATCAAAGATCCAATTAAACGACTCTTGAGGTTCATCTTCAAGAAGTGCAGTAGCCACGATATGTGATTTATAATTACCATCAACAATAATGATCATGCATAGTGTTAGATGAAACCAGTTTGTATTAGAAGTAGTATCAAGAATAATCACATCAGAGTACTGCAAATACAAATTCAACTGCGAAGGTGATATCCACATAATTGAAACTAAACGTTTAGAAATACTATCAATACGAGGTTTAACAACCCATCTTGGATTATTATCTTTCCATTGTAGTAATAATTGTAACATTTGTGAGGCATCAGAATCTCCAGAGTTATTCTGCTGGCGAAATTTGTATACAAAATTATATAAATCCTTCTTATTTATTGTCTGTTCAGGATAGTCGAAATTGAGTAAAGGATATATTGAAGAAGAATCCATCCGTGCTATAATAACATATTTTTTAATATCTGCGATCATTTCAGGAGTGAATTTATGAAATTGAGGTGCTATTTCTTTAATTATAGGATTCAAAAGATGATTATAGCTATTATGAAAAGAAGTAATTTTAATAACACTACTAGATTTAGGAAATGTCAAATTAACCTGCCAAGGACATTTAGTTCTTTGTGACGAAGTGCTGCGCCATTTAGTAGGATCTACTATAACCTGTGCATTGTGTATTCCAGATTTGGAACATTCATAGAAAAGTCACCTGACAACACCATTATCCAATTCACTCCTTCTAATCTTATAACTAAATCCCTCTTGAAGACCATACATATTGAACTATTTTTTGGCTTGCTCCCAAGTTTTAAATGATAAATCGGCATGAATGTTTAATTTTTGCGCAATTTCATTTTCGTTTAGTTCCTCAAGTCTATTTTCTTTATCAAAAAATAGGTCGTCTTGAAAGTTAGTCTCTTGATCCAGTGGTATGTTATTTTCCATATTAATACAGTTAGTGCTCATTTTGTTTAAGAAAAAAAAGAAAAAACGCTTGTATTATTTATTTCAAAACGAAGTTAAAATCGCAGTTAAACTACACGTTAAAATCTTGTGATATTACACGCACTGCTAAATTCGCAAGGAAATCTAATAGTTCTAAGGTGAAAAGTAGAAAAATTTTTTATTCACGTATTACCCAGTCGTATTTTAAGTCAAAGTTAAATATAACAAAAATAAAAAATCAGCAATTTAAAATTTTGGTTCAAAGCTGATAAATCTGATAAAGTTTTAGAATCTTATAAAAATCGATAATTCACGTGTTGACCCAATTACGAAATAACTGATGACGATAAATAAGACAACAAAAATAGTTCAAAGCCACAATCTCATATAACATAATAGCACTATATTTGTGCGCAATATTATTTGTGCATTTTATCACGTGACCAGACAAATATTGACATTTGTGTAACTGGGTATCATACCCTACAGGTAAATTTAGTTATTTTCTAAGTTTTTATAGTAATTTGCTAAAAACTAAATTATTATATTTAGATAGTGCTCTTAGGTTAAAAATTTGTTCAGCATATAAAAATATATTCTACTGGCATATTTATTTTTATATTTCTTAAAAAGATTTGCTATTTGCACCATGAATTTTTGCTATTCGCACTATGTACATATAGATAGATCATTTCGATTTTATCACTTAAATATTTTAACTTTTTTTTTTTTTAATATTAAGGTGACCACTTAGGTACCTTAGCACTTTATTGGTCCAAACGGGTTGGCCCGGTCAATATGACTGTGCCACATATTATATTTGTATAACAAGAGTACAACTAGCCACACATACAACTTTTGGTTGTCTAATTTAAGTAGTCCGCCCGAAGGTTCTACACTAGATGCCATACCTGCAACCCAACTAGAGGATTGTCTATTTAAACTCTCTGGCTTCTACCCATGTTCAATGTTCCTTCCAATATACCCTTTCGAGTAATTCACTATTAAAAGTACCCTGAGGCTTTAGCCAAACACCTATTGGAGGGCATTTGACCCTGTGGTAACCTGGTAGAGTGATACCTGTCCCCCACAAGTATTCACCTACACTTTCGGTAACTTACGCATTCACCGAGACAAACAACTTGCAGTCAGGGGGTTACCCTGCAACTGCTACTATTACCTACTACTGCCCTTGTGGAGTTCACTAGACCCCAGTACCCGGTCAGTCACTCTTTGGATCCTTTTCCCCAGTTATCCCAGACTACCAATCCAGTTGGTCCAGAAGGATCTGTCTGCCAGGCTTTAGGTGCCTAAGGTCTCCCTTTTCTTGGTTCATGCTTTTATAACACATGATCTTTCCTCTGGTACGACACCGGCGGCCAGGTTGGTAGGCCTCTTTGTCATAGGGGCTCTTGCCCATCCAGTTTTCCGGTCAGTCACCGCTAAGATCCTTTTCCCTGGTACCGTTGAAAGTCTAGCTACCTCTTCACTTGGGACTTGCCAAATGGGGTTCTGTTTCTTCGGTTCCTTGGATTTGTTTGTGTAATGAGACACAATTTCACCCGAAAGTTCCCATTCAAGATGGTAACCAAGGACTACAAGTAGTGTACCCAACCGATCGACAAGACACAGTTACCAGAACACAGGTCTATTTTTCAAAAGCGTCGCCAGTGGAATTTGAACTCTAGACCTGCCAATTGGGGGTGACAACTTACCAACTTCCCTAAGTCGCCACACCCTAATATTTTAACTTTTAAAAACTTTTATTAATATTATTTCTATGTGTTCTTGATCAAATTTAATAAAAATTTTTTATTTGAATTCTATGGATTTGTAGAATTAAAATAAAAAAAATTTTTATCAAATTTGGTCAAGAACTTATAGAGATATCTTTGATGAAAGTTCCTGTAAACAATTTCAATACAGCTTCTTTGTAATATATTTTTTTGCATTTTCAAAATATAGTTAGACCTCCATAAATGCAACTTCTATAAATGTAATACCTTTCTAAATACACATTTTTTTCTATTTCATAAGATGTTATTAGTGCTAAATACACGTTCTATATTCTGTAAATGCACGTTCTCTTAAATAATATTTTATATTACACTAACCTTTCTAAATGCATGTAAGTATTTAAGATAGTTTATATAGTTTTGGTAGAAATTACACAAACTTGATGATCAAATTTTTAAAGCTGCAATCTAATTGGCACACTCTAAATGCAAACCTCCCTAAATGTACATTGTAGGCTTATCCCTACGAGTTGTATTTAAGAAGGGTTGACTGTAACCCACTGTTTAATGATAATTTTAATTATACTAACTAAAAAAATTTTTATAACAAGACTTGTGGCACATATCATTGACCAATAGAATCTCAAATTTCATAAAAAAATATAAAGATATTAACATTTTGTAAATTTGAATGCATATGTTTTCACAAGTTTTTTTCTAAACTTCAAATGCTTTTCAAATGAAACTTTTAAAACATAATTTAGTAATTTGATAGAATAGGTATTCAAAGTCTTTAGTTAAAATTTCATCAAAAACGGATTAATATTGACAAAATTATAATGATTTTTAATTTGCTTCCAAATTTAGAATTTTCTAAAATTTATAATTTTGATAAAAACAAAAAAATTACTATCACAGACTAGATTTTCATAAGTTCAAATGAAACAAGTTACTGCATACCAATAAAATCAATAGAAAATAGATTAAAATTTTGCTTTTTAAAATTAGTTAAATATTCATTTCATAATAGCTTTTTTTTATTTGGCGCAACTTTTTTATAATATATTTTTTGAAAAAAAATTGCTTAGTTTATACTAGTGTATATATATCTAGTTACACAATGCAATAGCGATTTTGCTTATTACAGCAGTAATAATCAGGTTTCCAACTAAATTCTGATAGCAAAAGATGCCATCGGAAATTTAATTTTGGGGTTTAATTATTTTAATGTTAAAATAGATTTACTTTCTAGTTATACAAATCAACAAGTATTTTTTTTTTTAAAATTTAGTCCGTTTTTTTTAGTATCGTTTTATCTGAAGTCTGGTATCTTTATTTCTTAATACTCTTTTTTCATTAGTATTGCTGTTATTTGCTAGTACCTTTCTTGGTGCCCTCTTTTCGTTAGTGTAGTCATTAATATTGTTGTTTGTTAGTGCAATCATTTTGGTTAATTGTGGCATTAATATTATAGTATTGCCATCTTGTTCTTGCTAGTAGAGTGGTTGTCTTTTTGTTATAGGTAATGGCTTATTTATATTAACCTTCTTTTTGAGCCATCCTTGGAATTGTTGTTTATCGTCTCATTTTTGGTTAATGTTAGGGTGAATACTGATAATAGGACCAGTTAACTGATCAACAAGATAAGTAATTTTCTTTTTTTTTTTTTAGAATTTAGTCTGTTTTTTTTTTTAGCATCGTTTTATTTGGAGTCATGTATTTTTATTTCTTGGTACCCTATTTCGTTGGTGTTGCCGTCGTTTGCTAGTGCCTTTCTTGGTGCCCTCCTTTCATTAGTATAGTCATTAATATTGTCGTTTGTTAGTGCAATCATTTTGGTTGATTGTGGCATTAGTATTATAGTATTGTTGTTTGTTTTTGCTAGTAGAGTAGTTGTCTTTTTGTTATAGGTAATAGCTTATTAACATTAACTCTTCTTTTTTGAGCTGTTCTTGGAATTATTGTTTGTTGTCTTATTTTTGGTTAAGGTTAGGATGAATACTGATAATAGGGCCCTGGACATCTCTCATATAGTTCATAACTGGATTTTGGCCAATATTGATCTAATTTGCTAAAAACGACAAAACTATATTTACTTAAATAACTTCTGATTCAGTGATCAGAATTAAGTGAACATTTTTTTGTTAGATGCGCCTCATTGAGAGCTTCATTTAAAAAAAAAAAAGTTCATTCAAATTGGACTACTGGATGCCAAGATAACTGCTAAAAACTGTTTTTCTGCTTCTCAAATTTTGGGTTTTTGCTGAAATACATAATATATAACCTCTGTACTATATGTTCAGAGTCCTCTAATAATGCTCTTTTTTCGCATTAGGGTAAGAGTTGGTTAGTTATAAATATATTCTTCTTTTGTGCCGTCACCTAGAGCCATTGATAGTAGAATTTTGGGTATCATAAAGAACTTGGTAATTCTAAAACACCAACATAACTATGTATTGTATACCACTACAATAATATTTATATAAGTTCAGTGGTAAATTTGAGTTTAAGTTCACAAGGTAGGTTAGTCATGACAAAAAAAATGTTGTGGTGATATAATCACTAACCATTTAAAAAACTAATAATCAAAAGTGATCAATGATTACATTACTGCAACATTTTTTTACTATAACTAATCTACCCATTTATACAAAGGAGTAAATTGCAAATGAATTGTTATGACTGATGTTTTATTTTTATACAGGTGTTTTTTCCGTTTTTTTCAAGGATTAGGTAGAGTTTAGGTTAGATACTAATAAAATAGATAGTGTTAAATGCAGTTACAAGGTTAGTTGAAATAAAATGTAAGCTATATTAGTTAAATGTTTATGCTTAGGAGAGTAACAAAAATCAGGTGATTTTTTAGAGGAGAGAAGGTAAAAAAAGTTGAAATTATAAATATATATATATTAAAAAAGAGGGAGAAGGGTAGGCCTCTGATAAAAAATAATCAGATGATTAATGACACTGCCTTTAGATACTATCAAAATAAAAAATAAAATTATTGTTCACTATTAAAGGTAGAGTTAAATTGTATTATTGATTATATACAAAATGTAGCTAAATTTTTGGTACCACCTAATCATTATTGTTGTGTTCTTGGAATATTCTAGAACATTATTGCATAAAATTTTCAATATTGTATATTATGTAAGGTGCACCAGTAGTACACCTGTACATGCAAGTATCTTTGTTAAACACATATAGGGCCTTTGTAGTAGAAAGGGCTGATACTAATTTATATATGATTTGAGAAAATTATATTTGTTTTGTTCAGACTAACCCAGGTTAATCAAAATTTTCATGATTTGATTAGTCCATTATATTGAATAATCCTGTGATGTACGAAACTCCCAAGAAAATTTTTTTTAAATATCTTAATTTTTTATTACACAAATCAATTTCCACTTATAATTGAAAAATATAGCGCGTATCAATTTTATCTAAATATAACAAAAGCCTGATTTTTATTTTTGGGAAGTATCGGCCCTTTTTATTGCAACAGCCCTATATATATATTTTTTATAATGATACAATATATATAACAATTTTACAAAAAATTATTTTTATCCAGAAAACTATAGCAATACATATATCAAATATATTCTAGAATATGAATAAAATCCCAAAATGATTGGTATACTGTATAATGTTTCACCTAAAAATTTGTGTAGTACCTGAAAATTTGTAATTGACTTTTAATGGTTTTCTTACTAGCTATTTATAACTTTTTATGTAATTTTTATAATCATGTTGTCCAATATTTATATATTGTAGCTTATTTTCTTAATATATATACAGTCAGACCTCTATAAATACAACCTCTATAAATACAATACCTCCCTAAATACACGTTTTTTTCTATTCCATAAAATGTTATTAGTGCTAAATGCACGTTCTATATTCTGTAAATGCACATTCTCTTGAATACCATTTTATATTACACTAATCTCTCTAAATACACGTAGCCAATCAAATTTTAGTATTTAAGGTAGGTTATACAGTTTGAGTAGAAGTTATACAAACTTGATGATCAAATTTTTAAAGCTACAATTTAATTGGCTTTCTCTAAATGCAAATCTCTCTAAATGCATGTTGTAGGCTTGTTTCTATGAGTTGCATTTATGAAGAGTTGACTATATAAATATTATAAGCAAAATGGCGTCTTATTGTATTTTATCTTATATAAAAAAAATTTAGCAATGATTTATATTAATTTGTCCTATCATGTTAACTCTACCCTTAAGAATTTAGAGAATTGACAATTAGAGCATAGTTTTAGTATTATAGTTGTAGTATAAACTAGAATAGGTAGTATAAAAAAAATTTTGAAAAAATGCCCAAGATGTAGTTTAGAAATTTGGCCTGAATTAAGCTTAATTAGGGAGCTGTCATAAATCACGTAATTTCCATCTTTTAAGAGGCTACTCCCACCCACCCACACCTTATACCTTATTAGCCAATCAAATTGCACACAAATTTATATATTAATTAATAAAAAACTTTGATACCAAACCATCTTAGATGATTTAACTACCAAAATGATCATCTCAAAGAGAGGATTCTAACTAGCCCAAAACTATTAAAATCCAATTACTAGATCATAAGATCAATCTAGATTATATAATATTATATAGTATAATATATTAAAATATTATATAATATTTATTGTAATACAAATCTATATCGATATTATGATCTAGTAATTGGAATTTAATGATGTTAGATTTGTTAGAATTCTCTCTTTGAGAGGATCATTTTGGTAGTTAAATCATCTAAATTGGTCCAGTAGATCAAAAGTTATTTAATATTAAATTTATATATAAATTTATAATTTTAATTAAAAATTTTTTTATAATTTTGGCCAGAATTTGATGATGCCGACCAGAATTACACGTGATACATTGGCTTACCCACCCATTCACCAAAAATCTCGTGATTTCTGTCAGCTTTCTTAGAGCAAATTTCTAAATACACTCTAAGCATTTTTATAGACTTATTTTAATTAGGGGATAGTTAAAGCCAGATATATCACGCGATTACCCAATTTCGCCAATTTTTAATTAAATTGATTGATATTAGGGGCTTGTTAGATTATAATATAGAGTAGTTTGCTCTATATAGCAATATTGCATTATTTAGTATACCAAGTTTAGTTTAGATAGCCATTTTTATATTTTCATGCTTTTGTCTCTGTTGTAAAGGTTGTACTTGTATAGAAATTATTACTATATAGCTATAATAATTTATTCAGATAACCAGGTAAACTAATCTAAGCTCTACTTTGTTGCCTTGCTTTGTTTTGTCTGAACAGATCCAGTTACGTATCTGGTAATCTTGTAATGTACCTAGCTTTAGCAGACCACTTTAATTGGCCATTCATCGATCACGTGATACAGGTGATCATTGATAAATTTAAAAAATAATCTTATATATTATGTGATAGGTGTATATATACATGGTATACAAATATAAATACATCGGAAAATTTTATACATAGATATTGATCGATATATAGCACTTAATCGTTTTATATCGATTATATAATATCGTTATATATCAATTAAAATATCGTTATATATCGATTAATTGGATAAAATCGATATATATCTATAATCGATATATATCATAATATCGTTATATATCGATTAATTGGATAAAAATCGATATATAT
>QKWP01003157.1:0-29487 GCA_003550325.1 Gigaspora rosea | reverse complement strand
AGAGTATTCAATGAGGAATTATCGATTTTACTATTACTTGATAATAAACTTGGTGTTATTAAGATAAATAGTTTCTTTATTAATAATCTAAGATAGGGCTATCCTTAGGTTTCTGTTCCTAAGAAATCCCAGTACAAGATGTATATTAAGTATAAGAGAAGTGGGGTGTCTTGGTCTAGTTTGACTAAGTGAAATTCTGTGTCTTTAAATACATTTTAGAATAAGTGTTATAAGCGTTAATTTACAATGATAAATACTATAATCTACAAGAGCAACATAAGCGTTATAAGCGTCATAAGCGTTATAAGCGTCATAAGCGTTATAAGCGTGATAATTGTTATAAGCGTTATAAGCATTATAATCGTTATAAGCGTTATAAGCGTGATAATCGTTATAAGCGTTATAATCGGTATAAGCATTATAAGCGGTATTAACTATTCTAACTTCTCAAGATAATAATATAATACAATATAATAATAAAATATAATAATAAAAAATAAAATAATAAAATAATAAGGTAATATAATAAACTATCGTTCTATAACACTGTACTTCTTGGTGCACTTAAAATTGTACAAGAACAAGAAAATATTAATAATATACAATGAGCACGGTCTGTTCAAAGAAGTTTTAAAGGCATACAAAGCTTAGTGACAGATGTTCAATCTTATAGAAGAAGACTAACGAACCTGCGTACCTGAAAAGATCATAATCAATATACAATGTTTTTAAATTACTAATAAAATGTAAGTATTTAATAAATTTTTATGATTTGTTTTATCAATTCAAATTCTAATCTATAAACATAATGATGAATATTTAAGAAAAACAACAGCAAGACAACTACCAATCTTTTAACCCAACACGAATGTAATATGTGCATATGCAAATTTTTACCTTTGCAAAGTATATCAACTATTAACAATTAAAAAGCTGTGATGAACTTTGAAAGCAACCACTAAAAACTTTAATTTAGTGTATAAGACACTAATTGCTTTCAGAAAAAATATCACTGTAATCGCTTTTTTTTCATTATGCAAATAAAATGTAATTGGAGGGCACTTAATTAAATTTATTGTACAGTATATAAATTTATGCATTTAATTATCTTTAACTTAGTATCTAAAAGCAGACTAAACATTTGAAATTAAATTTTTTTTCATATTAGCATTTTCTACTAATTTTTTCAAAGTTTATTAATAAATTAAACTGATCAAAATTTAAGTCGTAGTAGCATTTTTTTAAACTTTGAACGAAGATATCTTGACTATCAACAAACTAGATTCTATGAAGTTTTTTGTTTTTTGATTTTACATATGCATAGAATTAAATAAAACAAATTTTATTGAGGTTGTTGAGACATCTTTATTCAAAATTAAAATATTTATTAAAATTCAAGTCAAGTTTAAACTTTGATCGAAGATATCTCGACAACCAACAAGCCAAATTTGATAAAATTTTTTTATTTTGATTGTGTACATTCATAGAGACAATATAAAAAAAATTTCATTGGGTTTGGTTGCTAAGTGTCGAGATATCTTTGTTTAATTTGTAAAAAAAAACAATTTATGTATTGATCTACATCATGTGCACACAATTTTATTGGTCAAAATCTTGTGTAACCAAAAGTTTTGGTAGTGTTGTTGGGGTAGTTTCTAAAGCTGTGTCCATCACATGACATAGAGCCAATAGGTTTGTTTATTTTGATCGACACAGATTAGCCCAAAGAGACAAAAACAGCGAAAAAAAGCGAAAGTTGCAAAAATACAAGAAACAATAGTCTAAACCCATCTTGGTGCATTAATTAAAAATGTCAGGAGGACAATTTTACTATAAAACATGCCCTAACCCTAACCCCAAATTAACTCTTACCCTAACTTTAATTAAAAAATCAAAAACATGTGACTGGACACGGCTTTAGACATCCCCTTAATATGTAAGGTGTGCTTATGGCGCTTTATTTAGTATGTACATAAAACTTTATGAATTTACAATTGTTTAAGAAATTTTAAGGCTGATAAAAGGGCTTTATTTACTGTGTGAAGGATCTGCTTAAGAATATTAAGTTCCTCTGTTTAACTGATATATGACTAAAATTGTAATGTTAAAATTGTTAATTATATTATTACCCCATTTAGGTGAAGTGTATAAGCACCAGATTTTATAAACTATTTTAATATTTAACCATTTAACTGCTTTTTTGACACTTATTAGGAGAATTTGTATAGGAGAAATAATATTGTTAATAGTGGTGGATATCTGACTGATGGGACACTTCCGAATAAAGCAATCATCAGAATTTCAGTTATATTTTGTACCAAACACAATCTATCTAATTTATTAGGGATTGTGCCTGATACAAAATATAAGTAAAACCCAATGACAGGTTTTCCTTTGGTAGTACACATATTCAGATTACATATTATATCCAAATTATAAGTTGTATTCAGATTATATGTTGTATCTGAATTGTATATTGTATTTGAATATATATTATATCTGGATTGTATTATATCCGAATATAGTTGGTTCAAAAAATTGAATCTGGATTTGTTTAAAAACTGGATTAATCTGGATATAAATATAAATTCAGATTTATCTACTACCTCTATTTGTTACCATATATAGATTTTTTAAAATAAAAATTTTAAAAATTGGTAATTTTATTATAAATTAAATATAATATAGGTTTATGTAATTTAGTGGATATGCGTTGTAATGCACTCATCTGATAAACCAATCATATCATAGGATAAGGTATAATGTGAAATCAAGAAAAAATAGCGATCTTTTAAAAAATTGCCTGTGGCTCATAATTTTGCTTATGAAACCACTTTTCATTCTCTAACAAAAAAAATTTCTTGCAAATTTTTACTATAAAACCCTTTTTTTTGCCTATACACTATTCTTACTTCACTCTAACCCTAACTAAAAAAAAGAATTATTTTGATTGTTTTGATTTCACAGTACACCAAATCATATGAAGTGCACTACAGCACACATGCACAAAAATATTATTCTATAATATATAATTTTATATTTATTTATAACTAATAGAATTATTTTATAAATTATTTTTATTATAAATATTTTAAAATATATATTTAGAATATAATAAAAAAAGTATATTTATATAGGTCAAGTATATATTTGATAATATGCATTTAGTGAGTATAGATTTAAAGAAGATAGGTACACTTAGAGAGGTTTAATTGCATAAATAATTTTATAATTTAAATAATAGATAAAACTTTTAATTTAAAGTTTAGTTATTTTAATATTATTTTTTATATCAAAGTTCCTGCTCTGGGTGAGAGTTTATTTAATCAAGCCTGTAGATCAAGAGCGCCTCTTTGGGTGCCCCACAATTGTTACATTGAATGAGAGTACAACTAGCCACACGTACAACTTGGTTGTCTAATTGAAGTAGTCCACCCGAAGGTTCTACACTAGTTGCCATATCTACAACCCAACTAGGGGATTTTCTATTTAAACCCTCTGGTCCAAGCTTCGCATATCAATCCTACTTGTGATCACTAGTACAGCCCTCTGATACATTAGTCAGTCAAAGACAGTTCCAGATGCTAACTATATCCTCTTAGGACTAATTTATCCTTCGCTACATTTGGTAGAACAGTCCCTGTTCCACACAGGTATTACCTACACTTCGGTAACTTACACACACACTGAGGCAAGCAACTTGCAGTCAGGGGATACCTAACTGCTACTATTACCTACTTCTGCCCTTGTAAGATTTGCCTCAACCCTAGTATCAACCATTACTTTTTTATTGGTCTTTCACTGATACATCCCAGACTTCCAATTCAGTTGGCCCGGAAGGTTTGATCTACCTGGCATTAGGTGCCATTATGGTTTTTCTCCCCTGGGACCTACTTCTATAACATAGGTCCTTTTTCTCCAGTACCTGATCTGGCGGCCAGGTTGGTAGACCTTGTCCCTGAGGTCGATGTCCGGTTCTTCAGCTATGGTCCAATATTCCAGTCTTAGTAGCACCGTCAAAGATTTTTGCTACTTCCTTACTCGGGTCTTGCCAAATGGGTTTCCGTTTCTCCGGTTCTTTGGATTTGACTATGTCACGAGGCACAACTTCGCCTGAAAACTCCCATTAGAGATGGTTACCAAGAACTACAGGTGATATACCCAACCAATCGACAGGAAACGGTTACCAGAACATAGGTCTATTTTTTAAAAGTGTCGCCAGTGGGATTTGAACCCTAGACCTGCCACTTGGGGGTGACAACTTACCAACTTCTCTAAGTTGCACACCCTAGTTATTTTAATATTTAAATAAAATAAATTAAAATTTATTTTAAAAAAAAAATAAAAAACAAAATATATAATACAAAAAAAATAAAAAATAAAATAATATTTAACCAAAATAAATTAAAATTTATTTTTAAAAAATAAAAATACAAAAATATAAAAATATATAATAATAAAATATATACCTAGTATTTTGCGGATTTTTGATACAGTCAACTCTCCATAAATGCAACTCGTAGGGACAAGCCTACAATGTGCATTTAGAGAGGTTTGCATTTAAAGAGAGCCAATTAAATTGCAGCTTTAAAAATTCTATTATTAAGTTTGTGTAACTTCTACCAAAACTGTATAACCTATCTTAAATACTAAAATTTAATTGCTATATGCATTTAGAGAGGTTAGTGTAATATAAAATGTTATCCAAGTGAACGTGCATTTACAAAATATAGAACGTGTATTTAGCACTAATAACATTTTACAGAATAGAAAAAAATGTGCATTTAGGGAGGTATTGCATTTATGGAGGTTGCATTTATGAAGGTTTGACTGTAATAAAGGATGTCTGTTCATCCTTTTCAACTCCAATTCCTTTATCGTAGTAATATTGATAATAGAAGCTCCATAACATTTCCTATCTTAATAGGTTTTGAGTATAAATAAATGCTTTATTGTTCATCCTTTTTAATATTGATTCCATGTTAGTAACAACCTGAATAATTTTTTTAATTAAAAAATCAAGAAATATTCATTAAAATTGCTATTAAATGATAAATATACTGGGTTTAGATCATAAATTTTTTTCTATGTTATTGCATAGGCACAACAATTTCGAATTAAAATTCAGTTAGCATAAAAATGGTTTGTAAGGTATAATACTGGTATAATCATAATTGTACGATAATATCAATATAATATTGGATTATGCAATGATAAATATTAGAAAATTTGTTCTGTTAGAACAAATTTTATGATATTTATCATCATATGACCTATGACTAGTATTATAAAATCTTTATGGATTTTCTATAATAAATAGATACCCTATATTTATGTTTTTTCTTTATCATACAGTCTGCGACACTTAAAGACTATAAAACTATAAAAGCTAATAACTTATGATCTAAAAAAGATATTTTAAAAAGAAAGCCACTATTTTATAGCTAAATTAATTTATTACAACTTAACAGACTTATTTTTTAAAAAGTTATAATAACTTTTCAAAATATATAGCTTTAAAAATATAGTATTTTCATATGATACATAGAAATTTAACCAAAAATGGAACAAGTTACATATTTGGTTTCTTGTTATTGGCTAATTTTAAAATTATTTTTAAAATTATTTTTAAAATATTTTTATTAATTAATTTTTGACCAATCAGAATACAAGAAATTAAAAAATATCATATTTCAATATAAAATTTTTGAAAATGGTACAAATTATGAGAATATAGTCTTTAAGTGTCTTGTACTGTAACAATATTAATATTAGATACTTCTAATAATTGCTCCAAGTTAGTGATTAATTTATTATGCCTTTTCATCATATAATTAATTTACTTCTATATCTTAAAGTTATTGTATTACCTGGTTTAATTTTTAGTAATCTACAGTAGTTAAATCTTCAGATGCATCATATTTGCCCATAATAAATATAATTTGCCTTAGTAGCTTAATTCGAATGCATTATTTTGTTAAATCATCAATTAAACTAACAAGTATATTTAATAAAATAATTCCTCTATCGTTGATTAATCTGTGAATTGTGAATAGAAATCTTGCCACAAGACAGTTGAAGCTTAATAGAGAGGAGTCTTTTTAGTAGATTGGTGCTTATAGCAATAAATACAGTCCTAACATGAGTACTATAATAGTTATAAGAAAAAAACTTGCTATTAAAGTTTGTGTGATCATTGATGATTTGATTTGCATTTCTTATTTGGGATAATTTCCAAACCAGTTTTTACATATATGAATTTGGGATTTTTAGCTATAATATAGATTACATGCCGAAAGTATTTGACATTATGGCAAATTAAATACAATTTGCAAAACCTAGTAAATACTATTTGGGTTTCTACCAAATCTCAAACTAGTAGGTTTGGGGCGCAACCCTACTAGTTGGGTTGCAGAAGACCCCAAAGAACTCTAATATAACTCTGAGGTTACTAAAAAATAATATTTTGTATAGAAATTCATCAAACATTGCATTTTTATATAGTAAATTTTTTAAATTTTGGCCTATTTTATACGCCTATTTGGCTGATATTATACAAACTCGGATCTGAGTTGTATTAGAGTCCTTTAGGGTTCTGTTGAGATATGGTAGCTAGTATAGAACATTTGAGCAGACTACTTAAATTAGATAACCAAAAGTTGTACATGTAGCTAGTTGTATTCTCATCTATGTAACAATTGTCAGGATTAGGGTTGTATCAGTTCTAAAAAAGACTGGTCTAGGACTGGTCCTGGACTGGGACTGATAAGGACCATAGAACCATTAAAGAACCGGTCTAGGACTGGTCTTGTAAACATAACTGTAATATTTGTATCACCTAATCAAATTTTTTGTCAGGTGTACTGTAGATTATATAGATTATATGATGTTTGTTTACATCTGATAGTAAATAATTATGTCATTTTTTGGCCAATAAAATCTTATGCATTAAGATTGACGTAATCATTAAAGGACCGTTATGGGACTAAAGGACCAGACTGGACCAGAACCGTAAACACTATGATAACGGTCCTCTTAGGGACTTGACCAGACCGGACCAGACTGATGCATCTCTAGTTGGAATGCCCAAAGAGGCCCTCTTGATCTACAGACTTGAATAAAAGACTTATTACTCAATTTGGGAACTTTGATATAAAAAAATAAAAAACAAATACTCAGTCATAAATAATATAACCAGTTAGTTGACTGTTATCTTTTTGTACCAATTTTGGTTTCCAAATCTCCATTCCCAGCACTATTTTATGAAGTATGAACCTAAATGAAAAATCGCTAAAGAAACAAAAGAAAAACTAGTACTATCTTCTAAACTAGTTCCAGTTCCTGAATCTCTATTTCTAATGCTATTTTAGTACTCAACAAAATATGAACCTACAAGAAAGTAAGAGTAGTAGAATGAAAAATAATTAAAAATGAAAGAACAAACAAAAAAAACTAGTACTTACTTTTTCGAACTAGTTCTGGTTTCCAAATTTCTATTTTAGGTGCATTCTAGCAAAGCACGAACCTATAAAAAAATTGTTAGTAGAATAAAAAAATAAACCAAAAATAAAAGGACAAAGGTGCTTATCTTTTTGTACTAGTTCCGGTTTTCAAAACTCTATTCTTGGCACTATTTCACAAAATACAAACCTGACCAAAAAAAAATTACCAAAAAAATGAAAGAACGAACTAATACTTATCTTCTATACCAGTTCTGGTTTCCAAATCTCTATTTATGATGCCATTTCAGAACGCTAGTTAAATACGAACCTACAAGAAAGAAAAGGAAAGTAGAACAAAAAAATAACTGAAAAATAAAAAAATGAAAAACAAAAACTAGTACTTATCTTTCTGTACTAGTTCTATTTCCAAATTTCTATTTCTAACACTATTCCAGTATACCAAGCAACAGAACCTACAAGAAAAAAGAGTAGTAAAATGAAAAAATAACCAAAAAAATGAAGAACAAAAAACAAGAACTGGTACTTATCTTTTTTACTAGTTCTGGTTCCTGAATTTCTATTTCTATCACCATTCCAGTACTTTAGTGAAACAGAACCTACAAGAAAGAAAAGGATAGTAAAATAAAAATAACTGAAAAAACAAAAAACAAAAACTAGTACTTATCTTTTTGTACTAGTTCCAATTTTCTAATCTCTATTTCAGCACCATTTTTAGTATACTAGCAAAATACGAATCTACAAGAAGAAAAGGTTAGCCAAAGAAAAAAAACACTAAAAAAACAAAAGAGCAAATGGTACTTATCTTTTGTACCTTCTGAATCTCTATTTCTAGTATCATTTTTAGTATACTAGTGAAGCACAAACCTACAAAAAAAAAAGACTAGCAATAAGAAAAAAATCACTGAAGAAAAAAGAGCAAACTAGTACTTATCTTTCCAATTCCCAAATCTCCATTCTGGTGCCATTTTTAGTATACAAACTTACAAAAAAAAAAGTTAGTAAAACTAAAAGAAAACTAAAGAAAAACAACTAGAACTAGTACTTATCTTTTATATTAGTTTCAGCTCTACTGTAAATCTCTATTACTGGCATTGCTTTTAATATACTAGCTAAGCATAAAGAAAAAAAATCAGAATAGGCAAATAGAAAAAAATATTTGTAAACATGCATTGATATACCTAATTTGATTTACACTTCTGGGGTGGTAGATTGCCAGAGTGCACAACCATACAGGTGCACAGAAAACATTTTATATAAATAAAATATATATTTAAAATTTACTATTAAATTCTAAAAATTTGTAAAAATAATTAATATAAATTTAATAAATATTTATTATATTTAAAAATAATATAATTTTATTTAAATATTTATCTTTTAATCATTATCTAAGTATATAAATCTTTAGGATCCCAATTATAATCATAATCATTTTGCTCTAAAATTTGACTAGTATTTTCATTAATATTTCTAAAATTTTATTAGTTTCTAATAATAAATCCTCATTATTGTCTTCTTCATCTGGAAAATTTTCTAAATTATCAATAAAAATTTATTATTTAAATTAAAATTGTTTTTTAAAAATAAAACTAAATTTTTTTTAGTTGTTGTATAAGTTTTACTAAAATCTAAATTATTAATTAATAATAATTCATCTTTATTAAAGCCTTCTCTTTTTAATCTTTTTTTAAAAGTATTAATATTTGTTTGATTTAATATTTCTAAAACTTCATCTTTAGTTATTACATTTGGCAAAATAAGAAAGTTCTTTTTTTGTATTAGAATTATAATATGTACATAATTTTGCAATTGTTTCTAATTTTGGATATCTATTTGTGTTCATTTGTTTCTATTTAACCAAGTAAGTAAAGAAAAATTTTATTTACAAGAAACACTATTTGGAACAATTTCTAAAATTTTTAATGCCAAATTTTGAAGATATTTAGATTCTTGTTCAATTGAATTCCACCAATTTATAGAAATATCATGGTCTTGAGTATATATAGATATTTTTCTTTATAAAGTTGAAAATAAGCAATTAAAATATTAGCACTTCTACAATTATTTTCAAATTTTAGCCAAATAGAACCAACAATATTTATAATTCTAGTAAATTGACCTTTTTAAATCCTAAATCTAAAAAAAATATAAAATTAAAATAAAATTAAATATCATTTTTAAAATATAATATAAATTATACTTACTATGAAAATTTGGCATTAAAAAATTCTAAAAGATATAAATCATCATCAAATTCTTCAAATCTTTTATTTAAAATATTAATACAATTTTGTCAAAATTTGTATATTATTATATTAGTAATCTTTTAATTGTTGACTTGTTTTGGCTAAACTTAAAAAACAATCACCCAGTGTTGTATTATTATGTTTTAATAATAAATTGGATTTTTTTAAAGGTAATAATACAAAATTTAATACTTTTAATAAACTGGTTTATGTAATTTAGCGTATGCATTGTAATGCACCCATCTGATAAACCAATCAGATCGTAGGATCAGGTGTAACGTGAAATCGAGAAAAAATAGCGATCTTTTAAAAAATCGCCAGTGGCTCATAATTTTGCTTATGAAACCACTCTTCGTGCTCTAACAAAAAAAATTCCTTGCAAAATTTTACTATAAAACCCCTTTCTCGCCTACGCTATTCTAACCTTACTCTAACCCTAACTAAAAAAAAGGGTTATTTTAGTTGTTTTGATTTCACATTACACCAAATCATATGAAGTGCGCTACAGCGCACATGCACAAAAAAATTAAATTCTACTTTTAAATGAATAAAAAAATTATATCAATTAATAATATTATTAATTTGATCATTTGTTACAATATTATCTTTAACAATCTAAAAATAATAATAAATTAATAACTAACAATTAATAATATTTTATAAATTTAATTTATTATAATAAATTAAAATTATCTCTTAATACGTTACGCAGGCAAATTTGCCTGCAAAATTTACTTTTAATGTAATTGCTAAAAACCAGGGTAGAAGAGGTCCCCCAACGTATGTTTAATCTAATTTGGCTAGACTTGAACAATTATGGTAAGGTGTTAATGTGTATAAATTGAATTAATAATGATTAAATATTAACTTGAAGTTTTGCTTATCACATATTACTGCACCACATATTTGTCGATCGAACCCTTAAAAAAAATTAATAAGTTCGTCGAATTAAGTTAGCCACTTTTTATTTTAATATAGTTATTCTCACGGCTTTGTTCTTTAAAAAGTTAGTCAATTTTAGTTTTTTTTTTTTTATCCTTAAATGGATATTATTTAAATAGTAACTTCCGGATTATTTATTCTTCAACAATGAATAGCAGTAGTAAAATCGGGTTGAAAAAAAATCATAAAATCGGGGTTCTCTCATGAAAATAAGTGGATGTTCTCAGGCATTAATATTTTAATTACAGAGTGAAATTTTTTATTAATTCAAAACCAAATAGTGCACTTTAACCTCTGTGTAAAATTTAAATAATCGAAATTGGATTTTGTAATTCATAATGTAAGTACTTATAATTAACAGTTAATTAGTTTAAAATTACGATTTAAACTCTAAGCAGATATTTATTATTAGATTCTTACAATGCAAGAAAATGAGGAACTAGCCGCTGACTTGTTGGACCCCTAAGATGTTTCTTTTTTTTCACGAACACATGAAGTTTTATCGGCAGATGAAGCATCTGAAGATAATGATTACGATAGTGATGATGATATTACAGAAGTGTCCGATAGAATAGATATGATTAATCTAAATAATGAAAATAATATTGTGTCAAATATTACTGAGTCACCACAAATAAATGAAGAGAAAATTAGCGAAAGAGGACGTGGAAGAGGGCATGGAAGAAGACGTGGACAAGGACGTGGAAATAAAAGAGAAAAAAGCAATACGGTTTTGGAAAGGGAAGTTAAAACATTAGCTCAATTACCTGCACCACCTGACTTTAATTATTTGAAGCATAATATACCACTTCATCAAAATTTTACTAGGTTACCACCAGCGTTTCCTAATAAAAATATTACCCCATATGGTTTAATTCGGTTATTTTTTTCACAAACTATTCTTACTACAATTCTAACAAATACTAACGAGTATGCACAATCAAAAAATGCTAGTGTAGTTGGACGATCTTGATCACCTTTAGTATTAGATGAATTAAAAATTTGGTTGGGAATTGTTATATATATGGGTGTAATTAAATTGCCAAGAGTAACAGATTATTGGTCCATTGATCCTAAATATCCTAAACATAGTATTACTCAAATGATGTCAATGTTACGTTTTCAACAAATTAAATGTTATTTGCATATTTCAGATAATTCTGAAAAGGTTTGTTGGTTTGACAAAGTTGAGCCGCTTTCATCACATGTTCGAAATATTAGCAAACAAATTTATGTACCTGGTTCAAACGTTGCAATTGATGAGATGATGATACGGTTTTCTGGACGTAGTAAACATACTTTTAAAATGAAAAATAAATCTACTTCAGAAGGTTATAAGGTTATATCTTTATGTAAAAAAGGATATACGTATACATTTACATATGAATCACGTGTTGAACCAAATCAAGAAGCACCAAATATTTCTGGTCTAAACAAAACTGGATCGACTGTATCATATCTTGTTACGCAATTATCTAATAGTCAGGCATATAACATATATATGGATAATTATTTAGCAAGTGTTCCTCTTTTTAACTATTTACGAACAAAAGGATACGGTGCTTGTGGTACAGTACGTACAAACTCTGCATTGTTCCCTAAAGAATTAAAAATTCAAAAGTCAGTTCGTTTAAATTGGGATACTTTGGCTGGAATAGTTGTAAATAATGTTTTAGTAATTTTTTGGATGGATAACGGACCTGTTCATATCCTTCAACTATACATAGTATTAAAGGTAATGAATGGAAGATTTTGAGATTATGATGATGGCCACGAGAAACAAGCTCAAATGCAGCTAATGTGCGAAAAGTTTTTGGTAATAAAATACGCAAAGAAATTTTAATTCCAAAAGCTATTAACGACTATAATTATTTTATGAATGGAGTAGATGTTGCTGACCAATATCGTTCATATTATAATTGCCAGCTTGCTGCTTCACGTACTTGGATGCCACTATTATTTTGGTTAAATGATACTGCTATTGTAAATTCATATATTATCTATTAAAAAAATGGTAATTATTAATTCATTTACTTTATCAAGATCTCATTAATAAATACTATATATTAACTAATAATAATAATATATTTAATATAAATTAATAAATAGGTGGAAATCTTGTTCATCGACAATTTAGATTGCAACTGGCATGGGATTTTATTGGTGATGTATTAAATAACCAACAACCAATAACCAAAAAGCAGCATTTAACAGAAAATTCGGCTACTATGGTTAGCAAATATTATAAACTTCCAACCCTTCATCTTTCTGGTGCAGATCATTTTCTGGGGTGGAGAGATGATCGTGTAGCATGTGTTTGGTGCCAGTAGGAAACAAAAAATAAAAAAAAATAATGAAAAAAATCCACCGCAAAGCCAAATTTGGTGTAAAATATGTAATGTAGCTCTTTGTTGTAATGTTCTCGTCCTTCATGTTTTGAAAAATATCATACTTATATTGAAGAATAAAATATAATTTAGATTTTGTAATGCGGATAATAATAGGCACAAATATTTATATTTTGCATTTGACCGCATTTGATTGCATTTGATCGCATTTAGTATTTGTACACGTATTTGCATTTGATCGCATTTAGTATTTTTAAGTATTTGTACCTTGCATTTGATATTTATATCTTAAGATATATATACCCGAATGAGAAGATACAACTCTAACGATAAGTAAATAATTTTTTTTTACTAATTCTGGCCTAAAAAAAATATTAGCATAAAATAAAAATTTTTATTTAATTTTTATTTTTTTTAAAAAAACAACAAAGTTATAGCCTCTAAATTTTTAAAGTAATCGTATTTAAGTTATTATATAAGTCATTGGGGTTTTAAAATCGATTAAATTAATTTTTACAATAATATATTAACATTTTTTTATAAAAATTGTTTAAATTTAAAGAAGTATGTTTATTTGCGATTTATATGTTTTAATACGATATATTTAGGCTTTTAGAATATTATCTTAAATAAATTTTTTTTAAATAATTTTAAATTTTCTAGATTTAATAAAACTTAAAATAAAAATTAATAATAATATTAAGGATCGTATATAATAAAAAAAGAAATAATTTATAAATTGCACGTGCAATGTTGTCGCACCTGCTGCAGATCATAAATCAGGTGTAATATAAAATCAAACCAATTAAAATAACCTGTTTTTCATTGGATAGGGTTAGGATAAGGTATAGATTGTGTGTATGGGCGAGAGGAGGGTTTTTATAGTAAAATTTTGCAAGGAATTTTTTTTGTTAGAATCCTAAGAGTAGTTTCATATACTTAATTTTAAGTTATAGACGATTTCTGACAAAACGAATGTTTGTTTTGAATTTTTTGATTGTGTAACGTTACACCTGATCTTGAAATTTGATTGGGAGAGCGACATATAAGGCGCATCACATGGGGCAATGAATAAATTTACTCATAAAAAAAAAATAAAAAATTTAAAAAATAAATTTATTTAACTATTTATTATGAAAATCAATCAACTTTAAGCTAACTAGAGTTATTCAAAATATAATTAAATTTTATAATTTTATAATTTAAAAACAAATATATAATCTAGAACAATACTATACTAAAATATTAAAATAAAATTATATACAAAAAAAATTTTTAAATGTATTATAACTTTTTGTAGGCAAATTTGCCTGCACCTACCATACACATTAAGAGATAATTAAAATTAAAAATTATATAAAATATACTTAAATATTATACCTGCTCTATGTGAAAATTTAAAAAAATTATATAAAATATTGAATTTTTAATTAATTTATCTGCCCATTCAAATTTTAAAATATCTTGTACAACTAAATTAATAGTATGAGCTATGCATCTAATACTAAAAATATGTGAATGTTTTGATGAAATTATATTTTGTGCAAGCTTTACATTAGCTCCATTATCACTAACTATAACTGAAAAATGATCTATACCAACAGTATATAAAATTTCATTAATTTTGTTAGCTAAAAATTCTCCTGTATATATTTTATCAAATAATTACAAATCTTATATAAATATTCTTTATACTCAGGTGTAATAATTATAAATTCAAATTGAATAGCCTTTTTTATTAATCATATAATACTAAATTAAATTAATTAGTTATTATAATTTAATTTAAAAAATTTAAAATATATTTACCTAAAGTTAAATTTAAATATATTATCAGTTTTTTAATTAATTAGAGCTATTGCTGTTCTAATAAATGACCTGCTAAAAACTTGCAAGTTGGTGGTATATAAGATAAGTTTGTTTCTTTTAATGCTTCAATAAAAAAAGAATTTTCAATAATATTCCAAGGAATTCCACAAATAGCAAAAGCTCTAGTCCAAGCAAGATGAATTTTTGTAGATCTAAATCTATGATACTAACATATTAATTAAGTTTCTATAAGTATTACTTTTTCTTTTTTTCTTGAGTTTATCTTTTTCAGAATCATCAAAAAGAATTTTTGCAAGAAAATATCTAATAACTGTTGAATCTACCATTGAACATGATTTGCTAAATGACTTTCTAATTCAATTGGTTCACTATGATTCCATGATTTTTTACAAAAATTACAAGTTGTTTTAAATCTTTCTTTTTCTACTTTTTCACCATTAGTAAAATAATTTCAAACTGGACCTTCTGAAAACCAACAGGATTTTTTTTCTTTTTTCTATAATTGAAGTAGATGCACTAGTATTTTCTTCACTAGAACTTATTCTAAAAAATAATATTGAATTACTAAAATATAAAAAAAATAAATTATTTATTTATATTTTAATAAATTAGTTANACGATAGGATTAATTTTTTGTCGTCATCTGATTTGATTATAAAATATAAAAATAGTGAGTTCTAGCTATATAATTTTTGGTACCCAGGTTTTTATATAGGTACTAAAGAGTTGATATAGAATATAGGTTTACAGAGATGTGAAAAAGGTAAGATGACTATTTTAGTACCCAGGGTACCGAAAAAGTGTCCCAGAACTCCCCTTTTTGCCCTACTATTGGTTCACTATGATTCCATGATTTTTTACAAAAATTACAAGTTGTTTTAAATCTTTCTTTTTCTACTTTTTCACCATTAGTAAAATAATTCCAAACTGGACCTTCTGAAAACCAACAGGATTTTTTTTCTTTTTTCTATAATTGAAGTAGATGCACTAGTATTTTTTTCACTAGAACTTATTCTAAAAAATAATATTGAATTACTAAAATATAAAAAAAATAAATTATTTATTTATATTTTAATAAATTAGTTAAATCAAATATAGTAAATAACAATCAATTAATCATAGATATTTGCAAAACTCTTTCCAACGATCATCTGTACCAAAAATGTTACAGAAGAGTAACTACATTTAAAGCAAAAATCACATTAGAAAACAAGGTCAGATCGACTAAGTAAAGAAGTGTGTTACTAAAAATAAGCAGTAGTTTAGTATTAGCTCTAGATGCAACGACATAAATTTGTGGAGCCTTGTACAGTTCTTTATTTTTGGAAAAAATTTTTAAAACTTTTTTGGGGAAATTAGCTTACTCCAGTCTGCAGATCTTTGGGGACTGATCAGGTAACGTGTAAACAAACAAGCAAACAAACAAATATTAGACAATCAAGTAAACAAACAAACCACATGTATAAATTTGATAAACAAATCATGTGTACAAAAACAGAATTGAAACAACGACAAGATTTTTCTAGAATTTTCCAGCACAAACTATATATAAGTTTTTATCTCAAAAAATGAGGTTGGAAATTAAATACTAAAACTTTTTCCTTAAGGAACAGAAATCGCAGGAACTCATCCTTAATGAGTTTGAAAGTAGATTACTTAAGAAAGACAAGCGTATAGCGAAATTCTTAGGACTAGAAAGGACAGGAGTTGTTTATATAATTAGACAATTGCTGGATACTTATGGATGGATAGAACAGATAAAAGCAAAGGGAATGCTAGTATCGAAGGAAGAGAATCAATTTGTAAAAATGGAAATTGAAGACAATAAAAGGAAAAATGTTATTATCTACAGCCTAGAAAATCCATACAGGAGAACACCCGAAGTAAAACAGAAGGAAACAGCATTGTTAAGAAAGGAGATAATGTTAGACTTAGAATGCGGCACCATGGACTACAGAACCGAAGAATTGGAAGAAACTTTGAAAGGAAAAGCTCCACAAAAGAAAAGACAAAGAGTAGAAGTGTTAGAAGAAAAAGTAACAATTAATAGAGTAACAAGACTGATAGAGAAAAATATACAAGAGGATATTTTAATGAAGAAGGAATTTGAATTAAATGAGCTAATAGACGAAATGCATATTGACTGCGCAATCCAAAACTCCAAAGAAGCTTACAGGCTAGACAATGATGCAGAACCTAATAAAGATGGTACAAAACTACCACAAACAAAGATAGTTAAAACTTTTTCTAATGACAATGGTAGTTTGAATCAAAATTCACACATACAAAAAACTCCAATCACAAGTACAAAAGTAATGCCTACAATCGAATTAACCTTATTGGACTTGCCAAGAAATGCAAGGGCTGGGCTGATAAGAAGATGTCTAAGCCCTTTTGGCCTGGCACGAGTAAAGGAATATATGCCTTTTGGAAAAATGAAGCATCCTATTTCGAATTAGTTCTACTCAACGAGACTAAAAAGGATCTATTAGAAAAAATGTGGGCAGTACATTTTGACCAAGAAAAGGTTGTTCATTTGTTATACTGAAAGTTTGATACAGATACATTAACAAGCAGGAGTGCTTATAGAGCAATTGTTAAAAACGTAACAAAAGTGGCAGTGGAATTTGCTTTATTAAGACAAATGAAGAGGTTTAATGCAAAAGCAGTATACATATCTGCAAATAGCAATAGAAATCAAAGAGGTCTGGCAACAGTTTATTTCGAAACAGCTGAAGATCTGGAAAATGCATTGAAGGGAACAGCATACTATTATAGCACTAAATTGTTTTGGGAAACCAACAAAGGAGCACTGACAATAGAAGAAAACAAGAACATAAATATGTGCTCAAAAATAAACAGTAGGATTGTTCTAAAGAATTTTTCATACCAAGAAATGAAGATATTCTGAAGAGAATGCTATTAACAGATAGTAGCAATAGTATTAATGATAGGAACGGTGATAGAAACAATGGGAAGCAGATGAGGTTTCAATGTAAATACAGCCAAAATAATCTGATAAGATCCCAGAAACATGCAGAGGAACATCCTAATATAGGAATGTTGGAGGAAATTTTAAAAAGACTAGCTAGAATAGAAGAAAGGTATAAAAGCGTAGAGCAGGTACAGTCTACTCTTCACTTCGAAAATGGTGCCCCAGGCGTCACAAAAGGAAAAGAGAAGATACTGCACCCTCCTAAAAATAAAATACTAGTAGCGCAAGTTAATGCAGCATCTTCTCAAAAAACAATACATAAGAAGGGTTTCGAAATAGATAGGTTTCTTAAAAGTGAATACAGGTTTTCAAAAAACAAAAAGAATTTAGGCCAATACATCTAGAAGCAGAAGGAGAAGGTTCTGTAGTAGGTAGGCTGGAGTCCAACATGGAGAGACTGCCAGTATTCTGAAGTGTTTTAAAGATGTTGAAGAAATTATATTTAAAGTAGCAAGTCATAATATTAATGAAATCAAAAATTCAAATGGACACAAGTTAGAAATGCTTGGAAATTGGGTAGAAACAAGGAACTATGTGGTTATAGGACTTGTTGAATCAAATGTTTAAGCTAAAGAAGGATATTTTCTAACAAAGAATTTGGTAAACTACAACGGGTTTTGGTCAAGTAGTAATGCAAACAAGAAAAAGGGTTCAGGAGTTGGTTTCCTCATAAGGAAGGATTGGGAAAAACATTTAGATCAAGTGGTTAGACATAGTGAATTTATGATCGAAGCAGCTTTTTATTTTAGACAACTAGAAATAGTCGTTATTATAGTTTATCTACCTCAGAACGATAAAAATAAAATCAAACAGGTTCAACAAGAGATTGTCAAGAGGTATATGAAGAGAACTGGCAAAACACAGTTTATTATAATGGGTGATTTCAACTACATTCTGGATCCTGCACTAGACAAATGGGGTCAGCAGAAAATCCGTGCAAAAAAAAATTTCCTTTGCATAGCTAGTTGTTAGTTCAAGGTTTTAAGGATGCTTTTTGCCGGCTGAACCTGATATCAAGAGCATATACTTGGTCCAATTGTAGGTCTAAAACAGAATTGATCAGATCTGGCTTTTAGAAGGTCTAACAGACATGTTATCGAGAGCAGAAATTCATAGCATGGACTATGTTACCTGTAGTAACCACGCACTGATTGACGCAGAAATGAAGGTTAAAGAGTTACTTGGTAAAATTAGCATTGCAGAAGTATGTAAAAAGAAGATCACTAGAACAGTATATGAGTACGACAAGGCCACACAAGGGAACTGGCAGGAATATAAAGAAGACCTCTACCAGTATTTGTGCAATAAGCCAAGTATCAAACGACTAATCAACGAAACTGCCCAAGAAAATTATAAGGCTTGCACACATGGGATGCAATAGAAAACAGCATCATTTATGCAGCAAAAAAAAACATTCCAAAGAAAAAATTTATAATTATCCTTAGAAAAAAAAGAAAAATGCAAGGGCACAAGTAAATATATGCTCAGATATCGTGAAGATTAGCAAAATTCTGAGGAAAGCGAGAAAACTACTAAATAAAGAGGGTGACTATGATGTCAAAGACCTTAACGAAGTGAATTATGCCTTGCATGTAATAAATAAGAAGTATAAAACAAACATACCTTTGGCCCAGCAAGCAATTTCAGATAATTGGTTCACAGATACCAAGGGCTGGTGAAAACTATTAAAGAGTAGATGGTTGAAAGAAAGAGAAGGCTTAGCATATGAATCAATTAGATTAAATACTGACAAAAGATGCGAAAGGAACCTTACAGAGCAAGGGAAAATGCTGTCAAGCCTTTTTGACAAACCCTTCAGTCGAATCTCAATAGATAGACTTATAGTCGAGAGAGAGGGCTCTAAGACATTAGTAAACAACGCGAGTGAAGTATTGGAGGAAGCAAACAAACATTTCCTAAATCAGTTCAAAAGGAGAGAAATTAGAAAAAATAAGATGACCAAGGAATGGGCTGAGATTTATAGACCAATTGAATCAATTAAGGATAATTGGTACTCAAGTATGGATCTAGACATATCCGAAGAAGAGTGGGAGAATAGTCTGAAAGAAGTTAAAATGAACTCAGCCCCTGGGGCTCAAAAATTAGTTATACATTAATTAAGAATGCAGATAACAGGGTCCAGAACATTTTTAGAATTTTTGCAAATAGGTGTATAATGGAGGCCAAAATCCTAACCAAATAGAAACTGGCCCAATTGTATCCTATTCTGAAGAACGAGTATTGGGGGCACTGTATTAACAATATTAGACCAATAGCACTATTAGAATCTTTCAGAAAGTACGTTACTAAAGTGGTCACAAAGAGGCTTCAACAATTTTGGTCGAAAGGTCTATTCTGAAAGAAGCAAATTTTGTAGCACTTCCAGGTCATCGACTGAGTACCCAATACAGCTTATGAACGCAATTTTAGAAGAGGCCAAGGAGAAGTCGAAAGAGATTTGGGTCCTGTTCCAGGACATGTGAAAAGCTTTTGATTCGGTGTCACATGAAATGTTAGAGCTAGCCCTCCAAAGAATCAAGGTCCCAGAAAAGACAATTCAGTTCATTATAAACTTGTTTGAAAGTAGAAAGTTTAGAATTATAACAAGTGTGGGTCTTTCTGAAGCGATTACAGTTGAAGATGGAATAGATCAAGGCGAGGTAATTTTTCCTCTTGCATGGTTCATCTTTTATGATCCTCTTTTGGTAAGAGTTCAAAAAGAAAAATATAGGATATACAGTAGAAGTTCAGGAGCTGACAGATTTGGCTAGGAATTCATACTGCAAACATACGTATAGGCAAACAGTTATTGCTTTTGCAGATGATACCTCTTGGATCGCTAAAAATAAAGAAGAATTAAGCCAAATTCTACGTATTGCAGAAGAATTTTATCAAATTAATAATATTGAGATTAATGAAAGTAAATCCAAGTTACTAGTATGGAACTCGAATTTAAATAAAGAGAAAAAGTGCATTCAGATCAATAACGATATGGTTAGACCTGAAGATAATCAATCTCTTATAAGAATGTTAGGGTATGGTTAGGACACAATCTAAAAAAAATGCTAGTTACAAATAGAGCAAAAGGAATAGTATAGCAGGCTACATTGGCACTATAGAAAAGTATAAATCACACCTAGCCAATGTGCTTATATTAATAATATGTTCTTTTACCGAAGCTGATATACATGCTCCAGGTCTCAAGATTATCACTAAAAACCTAAAAAAAATACAACAGCCCTTTTTGAAACTAGTTAAACACAAAATTGGAGTTAAAAGGTCTGTAGGTAACTTTGTTATTACACACAAGGACCTCAGTAGCTGTCGATGCCTCGATTATGAACTGGCAGCTAGGCAAATTGTAGCTTTATATAAGCAAGTGAACCAGGAGGACCCTCGATCTGGTCTCGCAAGAATTTGAATTAAACAGGGTTACCTCAACGCCGGTATAACAAAAGAAATAAAAGATAATGCTTATACTATGCAGGATCTGTATAGATCGTGAAAAAGTAATTTGTCATATCTGATTCTGCTTAAAGCAAAGGAGCTAGGGCTGAATTTTCATTTCAATAAGGGGCGTGCCATTTATTATGTAATATTTTTACTTAGTAGCCACCTCTACCCATATATGGTGTGATCATTTTATCTAATACTAATTGATTAATATAATATATAGACGTGATCACTACCTCCAACCATGTATCCATGGTAAAAATTACATAATAAATAGCATGCCCCTAATTAGAAGTGGTACCTTGCAGATTGGGTATCACAATTAGAGCTCTGTTAAAAAAGGCAGACACATTAGGCCTAACTAAAGAGCTCAAAAAACACTACATTTTTTATCTTAATCAACTCATCACATAGGACGGTGAAAGCCTAATATCATGGCAGCAACTTATGTTAGGACTAGGTTCTAATAGAAAAGAAAGAAAAGCGAAATGGTTTGCTGTAGTTGAGGGGAGGTTCTCCAAAATCACGGGGCAAGAGCATTAAAAGGAGAGTTTATGGCTCTCTCTCAGGAAATTCCAAGGCTTGCCATAAACCAGAGCTTAATTTCTAGTGATGATAGACGCAAAGAGTGGATATAGCTCCAGGATAAGGAGAACCCAGATAAAGTACACAGAGTTATCAAGAAGAGAGAGAAAAGAGTTCTCGCAGAGTATAAGGGTCATAGTATAAATTTAGAAAACAGAGAGGTATCAATTTTGGAATGTAACTGCTAAGACGAACAAGGTAACAAGAAGCTCAAGTGTACAAAGTAGGTATGTAAGGAAGACATCATCACCCAGCTTCCGATACCGACACTTAAATCAAGCAAAAGGATTGTCCCTATTTTTGAAGACTTTATAGAGAAAAGCGGTGAAGTTAAAAAGGAACTTGCCTCAAGAGCTGGTGAGGAGTTGGTGAGGTTAAAACCAGTAGAACAAAGAGAACTAGAAATATTGAATAAGCAGAGATTTGAACTTGGTTTAAGGGACTTATTAGATGAACAAATTAGATTCAATCTAGGTCAAGCGAAGGGTGAATTTATGTTTTATACAGATGGTTCTTTATTTAAAGAGAAGGGTATCTCAGTTATGGGTGCAGATTGGGTACAGACAGATAGTAAAGGGTCAAGGAGTTTTTTGGAGAGTTTTGCCAAATTGGAAAACTGGCCTTCATCCTCGAAGCTAGAGTTAGCGGCTATTTGGCTAGTTCTGCTAACAGTTCCTAATAATAGTATAGTCTTAATTCATAAAGATAGTGCTATCGCAATTGAATATATAAGAGGTGGGAAAAGATACCTAGATGCGATTTCGAGATTGTGTAAAGTTAAGAATTATGACATGCAGATGAAGATCCAGGACCTACTACCAATGAAGCAGATTAACTTAGAACTTATTAAAGTCAAAAGCCATGACAACAATTTCTGGAATGATAGGGCAGACTTTCTCGCGAAGAAGGGAGCCAGACAGGGCACAATGGTAGATATTATACCAGAAACGAATAACTGGTTAACATGCAGTCTTAGTTGGAAAAACTACGTAGTGGAAATGTGAATAAGATCTTTTATCAAAAGAATACAAAATACCCAAATCAATGCGGAATGGAAGGCCTCGGGTACTTACAAAAGTCAAAGCAAGAAGAAAATAGTAAGGAGCTATTTCATTGGCAATTATTTTGGTCACACCTGAAAGAAACATCAGGAGCAAAATGTAACTCAATAGCAAGGGTAAACGTTTAGCATTTTGGTTGAATAGAGCTTGTACCCGTATAAGCGTTACCTGGGTACCCTGTTAACATCTGTCAACAGGATCATAGCTATCGTTAACCGAGTGACCTGGATAAGCATGATAATGTAACGTACAAACGTATGTACAGTACGTATGTTCGTTGGGAGTGAGGTCATTTTAAATATTATTATTTAAACCCAGTATATTTTCCGACGACCTCTAGCCGTTGGAGTATAAACAGATTATGTTACGGCTATTATCATGATTCTCGAGGCACCTGTAAAATTTGCCGAATGATTTTTAGACCGGTTAAACTTATATATTAAATTCTATATATAAAAATTAAATAAATTTATCAGTTACCATTATCATTATATATAGTTTTTTTTTAAAAAAATGCATATAAGAGAATTTATGAGTTTGCATCAACCAATCAAAACAAACTGGGTTACCCGGATGACCCAGTTTATAATGTTGTAAACGGGTGAGTAACCCAGAGCTTAAATTTTTTAACGGGTACAACCTCTAAAAAATTTACATACCATTAAGAGCTACCTCAATTTTGCATTAGCTAATTAAACAAACCAGGTCAACTGGGTCACCCGGGTAACCCGGATTTTTTAAAACAATCCGGTTTGTGACCTGGTAATAATCTGGTAAACGGGCGGGTTATCCAGAATTTGAAATTTATTTCAGGTACAACCTCTATGGTTGAAAGTTTTGTGTAATGAGCTGCTATTATTGCAGGAGTTAAGTAGACAAAGACCAGAAATTTACAAGGATACCAACTGCAAGCTGTGCAGTGAAAACGTGCCTGAAACTCTTGAACACCTTGCAGTTTGCAAGAGCCTAAGAGCGACATGGCAGAATATTGAGATAGTGGTCTCAGAGGTTGCTTGGAAGGAACTGTCAACAGATGAAAGAAGTCTGGTGCCTTTAAGAGACTTTAGAGAAATCCTTTTTGGTATGAAGCTTAGTGATAGGGAGAAAGCTTTGCTTAGAGTATATCTAGCCAAGGGGTTGTTACCAGAGAGTATTTTTAAAGATTTGGAGACCAGAGGAATCAGGGAAAGAATCTTAGGATTGGTATTAAGATTTTTCTTTTCTCAATATGGAACAGCTTTTATGATTCTATCTGGAGAAAAAGGTGTACAAGGGTTGCGGAATGGGAAAAAAGATCAGGAATCACAAGAAGCATGAAAAGGTTGTCCCCTTTGGGTAAAGACAAAAAGAAGAATGTTGCAGAGCTAAGTGTTCCAAAGCGAAATGTTGCTAATAAAGGAAATACCAAAGTATCAAGAAAAAGAGAAGTTGACTCTCTTTGGACAAAGACAATAGAGGAGTATATTAAAAGTGGTTTCATGCTACTATGGTTTGGTTCTTGACAGAGCTGCCACAGAAACCTGGCTTACTCGTAAGCCAGTGTGACAGGTCGCATCTAGGTACTTGCGAAGCAACTAGATGATGGCGGGCTTTTTATTTGTAGTATAGCAAATTTGTAATATTGTATTTAAGTATTATAATAGTATTATATAAAATAAAGTACTGACGAGACCAGTATCTGAAATTGGGTTGCGGAGTCTGCGGACTGCAATAAATTTTAAATTTCCACAACCAAAATCTGAAGTGCATGTGCAAATTCTGCACATAAATTTGCAAATTTTATTTATAAATTTTGATTAAATGCTTATACGCGCAACTAAATTTTTATAAATTCTTATAATCTGCAACTATTTTTTTGTTATGTAGTTGAGCCCGCAACTAATTTAAAAATTGAATTTCAGACACTGGACGAGACTGTCAAAGCCAAAAAAAAAAATATAGTAAATAAATTATAAAGTCTAAAAATTATATGTTTAAATTTTAGAAAATAAATAACAATAGTAAAAACTGTATTTATAAATATTACTATTAGATAGCCTACCTATGATGCCCAGATTTAGATTTTGAAATAGATACAATTACAAATTCTTATATAGACTCTTATCCAATCTAATTTTTAATTTTAACTAATACAACTTTAATTTGAAATACAACATAAGGTAAGCATAAGTATTGTGATAAATAAGACTATTGTGAGGATCTGCAATAACTTGTGTCCTATCAGTCCAAACAAACTAATTTTTATATATTAGATTTGTCTCTTTGAGATAATTCGAATGGTATAAAAATCGTATATTCAAACACTATTCAACACCATTATCTCATGATCCAGTGATTAAATCAAATGATTTTTATGGCTTTCGAATCATTTCAATGAAACGATTTGAATAGTATAAAAATCATTTAATTTGGACCAATAGATCATGAGTTATTGCAAATCTGCCGCAATACCCTTATTAGGCCTCCGCATGGGGGCCGGGTAGGGCCAGGTAATAGCAATACCCTAGCCCTACCCGTTTGTGTAAGGGCTTAACTATTGAGCCCTTACCTTTACTCTAGGGCCCAAAATTCAATACCCTAGCCCGGCCTGTTAGGCCCACAGGTATTCATGAACTGCCTGTGGGCCTAAATATACTCATACAAAATTACAAGTTTTTAATATCGCTACTAATTGGGAGAGCGATTATCTGGTAATGTCCGATTTAGCTCTAATAGTAAGCTTGCAGATCAAATATTTGATTCAGGATCGATCACAATTATCAATCAAACAGGGTCAGGTCAGTTTAAATGTTATGCGGGTGATGTATTTAATTTAAGGATAAATGATGCAGGAGTAATGGTAAGGAAGTTTAAGAAAATAAAATAACGAATTAAGGGTAGTTTACTTTAAGAATAGTGATCAGTAAAGAATTTCTTAGAGGTGATAATTAAATAACGTTATTTCATGAAATACAGTAATTATTTATTCAAAATTTTGGTACACACGTGTATACTAAATAAATTACTATTGAGAGTACAGAAATTTAAAACCTTAAAGATTGGAGTTAAGCTAAATTTGGGGTTGGGTCAAAATCCCAAAAATAAGAATCCCAACAGCCGAAATTTCCAAAAAATTGGTCAACATTAAACTAATTCTGGCTGCCTTTTTTAGGATTTTGACGCTGTCAGGATTCTGTTTACAGGATTTTGACCCAAACCCGCTAAATTTGCAACTTGTTCAGTTTCACTACATATATTCGTATATATGTGCAGATATTTTATTTTAGTAGCCTATCAACTAAGCAAATCAAAGCTATGTGCAGTATCATATAAAAATTTGTAGAAAGTTTTTCGTATGTACTAGGGTGGTAACTCAATTAAGTAAATCAAAACTATGTTAGCAATATTAGTAAGTTTTGCTCTGATTTACTTAGTTGAGTTACCACCCTAGTACGTACATACAAAAAAAAATTAATTTATTATTACGTAGTCTAAAGCCTTGATAAATAGAGCTCAGAAAGTCACGTGAACATAACATCTACGGGTACCCATCAAAACAAGGGTATGGTAACAGGTAATACCCTAGCCCTACCCGTTTGTATAAGGGCCTCACTTTTAAGCCCTTACCCTTACCCTAGGGCTTAGAAATCAATACCCTAGCCCGGCCCTTATGATACTACCTGTGGGTATCCATGGGTAGCCCGGGCCCATGTGGAGGCCTAACCCTTATACACAACTCTATAAGAAAAATGTACCGTATAGGCACGGGATGGAATCAGATAGACATGGACTATTTTGGCATAGTGCAAGGTCAGATTTGTATGAGTATGGCCTGAGTTGGTTCAGATTTGATAGACCGTGTGTCTGTGCCAATTGGACCGTAAATGGCTCGGGTTTTGCAGCAGTTTACTAGTTGAATCAGCACAGGATTTGGTACTGGTAATGAATGTAATTCACGTGCCACCACGATAACGATGTGGATTAACTATTAAACATAAATTTACATAAGTAATCAACATAAGATAAATATAAGATGAATAAGCTAACTTCATATAAAGCAAAATTGTGTAAGAAATTTTTTGTTAAAGACACACAGGGAAGCTTCATTAGTGAAATCATGAGATCTCGCTCTTTTTTTAAAAAAAAAAATTCTTTACTGATCTTTTGCTCTCCATGAAATGAGCCAATACATATCATGAACCATTATGTGTGTAATATACAGAACATGTCATCTGAACGTGCTATTTCATATGACGTGATATTACGTGCCACCCTTTGCTACAATGTCCATGCCATTTTTATATGCTATTCTGTAAAATGTTCTGGTATGTGCCACAAGATCTGTGCCATTTTGAGCATTCCTGATACCAACCCATACCACAACCTGTACCACTTTTCTTATAGGGCAACAATACCCATTTACCCATTTCTGTAATATCAAAATCGTTCAATATATCATGAGCTGTGCTAAATTTTCTTCTCAATACTCAGGCTTACCTTTTGAATAATTATGCTATATACAATGTTTTTTGATTAATAATCTAAATTTTAATATATTTAATTTAGAAATAATTTATACATCGCACGTGCGATGTTGTCGAACCTGTCACAGATCATAAAATCAGGTGTAATGTAAAATCAAAACAATTAAAATAACCTGTTTTTTCATTAGATAGGGTTAGGGCAGTATTGTCACTTGGATGTGTCCATACTATGTTTTTTGTCCAACGTCCAAGATTGTCCAAAATCGTCCAAGCCTATGTCCCATGTTTAACTAATCAATAAAGTAAATTTAAAAAAATATATAATTATATATTTTTTTAGGTACTGGACTCATTGGTGAAAAAATTAAAATAGATTATCTTAATAAAATTTTAAGTAATTTTAATTTGAAAAAAAGTCCAAAATGTCCAAAAAACGTCCAAGTGACAACACTGGGTTAAGGTGAGGTATAGATTGTGTATATGGGCAAAAGAAGGGTTTTTATAGTAAAATTTTGCAAGGAATTTTTTTTGTTAGAATCCTAAGAGTAGTTTAATATACTCAATTTTAAGTTATAGACGATTTTTAACAAAACGAACGTTTGTTTTGAATTTTTTGATCGTGTAATATTGCACCTGATCTTGAAATTTGATTGGGAGAGTGACATAGAAGGCACATTGCATAGTGCAATGAATAAATTTACTCTTTAATTTATTATAAGTTAATAACAACAATTACTAGATAAAATAGAACATTGGAAAATATTTGGCAGTGTTAACAAACTACTTATATAACTTATATACAGTACTTAATTAAATTTTTAATGAAATATTAAAAAGAAAAAATCTAACACTCTAAGATAGGTTTATTTTACATAAATAATATTAATCCATAACTAGATTTGTGTATTTGGTGACTTCGTCACCAGGTTTTGTAATTAAGTTGTATATATGTATAAATGTTTATTTGTTTATCCCGTGCTGTGTATATTATGTATTGAAGTTTATATAAAGAGTTTTTTTTTATATTTGGTTTAATTAAAAATTATTTGTATTATTATCTGTGATCAATAAAAGGTTTCAACTGATTATTCTAGTTGTTTTTTAATTATGTGATTAATACGTTTTATTTGCTATTTTAGTACAGTATGTGTTATTGCACTGGAATTATTATGAATTCTTATTTATAAAGAATTCTGTTTTTAATTCCATTGATTAATAAATGTTCTTTATATTTACAGGCTAAATAACACAAAAAAATAAATAAATAATACTTATATATTTATGAGCTTAAATTACTAAAATAGATCAATAAATGCACTTTATGTTTATTCTCTGATAAATAAAATTGTGTAAGAAATCCTGTTTTAAATAAACTACATACATTACAATAAAAAATAAATTTAACTTATTTATTAATCCATTCATAAAATTTATCAAAAATTTTTTCAACACCAATTTTGTAATATTCTTCAAATCCATTCAAATTCACATAGAAATACTTGCATCAGCAGGCTTCAGATAATATGAAAACGCTTTTTGCTTATCGATTTTGATCCCAATTCCTAAATAATAACAATATCCAACTTGGTATATTCTGTTAGAATTATCATATCTGCTGATTTTTGGTAATATGTGAACGCTTTTTTTTTTCTTTTCAATTCCTATTCCATGTTCGTATCAATAACCGAGCAAATAATTTCCGTTTGGATCATTCGTATTCGCCAATTGGAGTCTGTTATCGAAATTCAGTTGATTGATACATTAATTTGTAGCATTTCTGAGTTTTCTATTTGGTTTTGGTTTTAAAAAATGGTTAGATATCACTACGATTTACCATTATTTATTTACTTTAGTTATACTCAATATATCCTAAATTATACTGGTTGTTGTAGTCATGCTCAAAAATTCAGCCTGCATGTATTTCAAATATTTTATTGTGACTACGCATATATGTTATATACATGTAATAGATCAATTACAAATTATAACAATATTAAACGCAAATTATCACATGGCATTAATTTTCTCACAGTCTAATTACAGTTTTTGGATATAGCAAATCAAAATTGGCAAAGTGCAATTGAATTTTTTTTTATTCTCA